>LOEQ01007214.1:0-12826 GCA_001685075.1 Bramus lutescens | reverse complement strand
TAACCATCCAAGGTTCCCTTTCCTACATAGTAACCATCCAAGGTTCCCTTTCCTACATAGTAACCATCCAAGGTTCCCTTTCCTACATAGTAACCACCCAAGGTTCCCTTTCCTACATAGTAACCATCCAAGGTTCACTTCCCTACATAGTAACCATCCAAGGTTCACTTCCCTACATAGTAATCATCCAAGGTTCCCTTTCCCACATAGTAATCACCCAAGGTTCACTTTTTCTATGTATTAGTCTTCTCAAAAAGTCTTGACTTTGGACAATAATCATTAATTTTACTGAAATGCCAGTGACTTGACAGTTTGGGGTGGACTTGAAAGACTGGTTCCTCAATTCTCAGATGGCTTTCTTCTCCCTTGATGAGGAAGAGTAAACAAGTAACTCCATGTATAGGGTTCCTGGCTGCAACTTGGTCATTGGGGAGAGGGCCAACTGGCTGTTCAGCTGGGCTCCAGAGGCTAAAGAAGAAATTTTCAGTCTTTTCCCTGGACTTGCTATGGCTGAGAGTCATTTTAAATGTATCCCATTAGTCAAAGGATGTCACAGGGCCAGCCAGAATTCAAGGGACCAAAAGACAGTGTCTACTTCTTAGCAGATATGCTGCAAAGGCCATAGGTAGAGGAAGGTGTGGAGAGAAGTGGAGGTGTGTGTAATCCAGCACAGAAGGTGGGAGTATTGTGAACTTACTAGCGGGTGCCATCACCACCACTACAGCAGAAGCAGCCTGTGGTCTTGTTCTCAGCTAAGGATTGAAATAGACTGGAAATGAAATCGCACTGTGCCAGTCAGAGAAGGGGTGAGAAATTTTGCCCATCGATGGTGACAGACCCGAATGTTAATGGCTTACCATCAGTAGACTATTCCAGGAATGATGTTTTGCTTCAGGTACAGATGGGCAAAATACAGAAACAAATAAGAAAAAAAAAAGAATACAGAAAGTATAGAGGTACTTTAGCTTTGGGCAGAGAAGTTTGCAAATGCAAATATTCATGCAAATCATCTTAATTGGCTGAAGATAGATGGTAAAGAAAAGAATGTAATTTATATTAACAGTTAGTGGACTAACTCCTGTCTAGTTGCTATTTTCCTTTATAACATATATTTGACATCCATAAGAACTGATCTTCAACTGAAAATTGTATTTTGTAACATATGTATATTAAACATGTATAGGTAAGTTTATATATGCATGGATGTATGTTCTCTATATGTCTTTATAACCATAGATATAAGTTTCATGTATGAGCCATAGTTGGTTGTTGTTTTTATATGCATGTGTATTTATGTGTAAATACATGTATGACACTTGAATGTATGGAAGTAAGAGGACACCCTCAATCAGTTTGATATAGGGTTGTCACTGCCTCCACCCAATCTTACCATAGCAGTGCTGAAATTATAGACACTTGCAAATGCATCAAGACTTATACAGGCTCTGGGGATTTAAACCTAGGTCTCATACTTATGTGGAAATAATTTTACCCATTGAACCATATCCCTAGACAAAAATACTTTTCCATAAATATATGAGTATCTACCATATTTTTCATATCACAAACATACATGTTATAAATGTATTTACAAATATAAATGTATTTGTATTAGAACTATGCATTAGAGTCATATGAAGAGGCATGTATTTCCCCCTGGGAAATATGCACCAAGTCCACACACTTTTCTTCTTCTATGGTGCAGTGCTGTCCTGGTTACCAACAACTGTCAGACTGACACAGTTCAGAATACCTGGAACAGGAGTCTCAATTGAGTAATTGTCTTCATCACTTTGGCCCGTGGGCATGTCTGTGGGGAATGGCTTTGATTAATAATGCATATTGGAGTGCCCAGTTCACTACGGTGGTACCATTCCCTAGGTAAGTGGTTCTAGGCTGTGTAAGGAAGCTAGCTAAGCATGAGCCAGCAAGCACAATGCAGCATTTCTCTATGGTTTCTGCTCTAGCTTCCTGCCTTGGGTTCTTGGCTTCACTTCACTCAATGGTAGATTGCAACTCCTCCCCTAAGATGCTTTTGGCCAGAGTATTATTTTTTCACAGCACCAAAACAGAAACTAGGACAAATGCTTTGTTTGTACCAGTGTTATAAAAGCTAATGCCATGACATTTTGCCTTGTGGTAGGTCATTTGTCACTGTGCTGAGGACAGAGACAGATACTGTCTTCCAATCCTTCACCCTAGGTCCCGGGAACTTACACACAATAGGAAAAGTCTGGAAATCTCTAATGTTCTTTTCACAGAGATACACATATCAAATTAGGCCCACAGAAGTTTTAGTTTATTCTATGTAGAGTTAGTTGGGTGTGTTTATACGTGCGTATTTGTATACTTGTGTATAGAACACAGAGACACAGAAAACCTCAGAGGCTTAAACAGTTGCAGAGGGTGGGCTCCCCAGCTCCCCAGCTCCCCAAGGTTGCAGCTAGTGATCAGCTGTCCTACGTTTCTTTAACTGTTGTATTTCAGAGCATGTGCCCAGCAAGCAGGATATCCAAGCTGGGACTGTGGAGAATAAACATGAGTCTCGGACTTGAGGCTGAGACCTGGCCCAGTCACTAAGCAGTTAAGAATTCTGACCACATCTTTTCCAAATCCTGATTCTCTGACAGATGAGGCCTGACTGATCGTAGGGAGACTCCTCACTCCCAGACATAGAAAGTGGAACCTCTGGAAAGGAGTGCTTCAGAAGCAAACCTACCATGGAGAGAATATGCTGTCATCTGGTATTGGGCTGTCACACTGGGTCAGTGTCTCCCCTAATCAGCCAGGGTCAGGTGTACCAGAGGACTAGAGAGAGCTGGCCTACACCAGAGTTCACTAGAACCCTTCAAACTAGCCAAGTACACACCTCTTTATCCTAATTCTACTGTTCATTCTTAGAAAACTGTGATAAAGTCTACTGCTCCTGGGAGATAGATTAGCTGATAACAGGCTTCCCATTCAAACCTGAGAACTTGTGTTCCATTCACAGAAATCTATGTAGAAACCCAGGGGCAGTATTACTTGTACATGAAAGTATAGTCCCTACATTGGGGAGGCAGAGGCAGGTAGATTCTTGGAGCTTGACCAGCCAGCGTAGCCCAACCTAGAAGCCCAAAACCAATGAAAGACTTTGAAAAAAGGGCAGAACATAGTTGCGGAATGAAATTCAAGTTCGTTGTCTTGTTTCACATATATGCACACTCACACACATGTATCCACAGACATACACATACACCCTCCACATGTGAATACTATTGGCCCATCTCATTACCTCTCCTGACCAACCCAGTGCTGGCCAGGGTGGCTTCTCC
The DNA here is from genome assembly GCA_001685075.1 of Bramus lutescens. NCBI lineage: Eukaryota > Metazoa > Chordata > Mammalia > Rodentia > Cricetidae > Bramus > Bramus lutescens. The sequence goes on along the minus strand of LOEQ01007214.1, from coordinate 9,512 downwards.
ATGGGATATCATGTCCCCCTTCTTTGGGAAAACTCTGAATAATCACATACTTTTTGGTGACAGATATCACCTGACCTGTTAGTCTGCTTGCACCTACCCCAGATTCTCTGTGAGCATTCACTGCTGGTTACATCCTTACCACAGGCTCCGGTCTCCTGACCTAAATCACAGGCCGTGGATGAGGCCAGAAGTTTTCTACTTTTATTCATTTTCATTGGTGGGAATCGAATCTAAGGCCATACACATGCCTGGAAAGGGATTTAGCATAGAGCTGTAGCTCCAACCCTCTTCTAACTTCTGCTTTTGAGACAGGCTCTCCTTAGTTGGCTCAGGCAGACACTGAAACTGAGAGCTTCCTGTCTCTGCAGCTCCCAGAAGTACAGACAGACTGAGGATGCAGCCCCCGGACGTACAGACAGGCCGAGGATGTGCACGCTGACAACACTCTAATCTTGCTGATTTGAGCCAGACTCTACATATTCCTTTAAACAGACTTGTTTTTTAAAAGTAAATAAAGATCCTAAGAAGGAATCCTTATCCAAATGCAAGAATTGTTACCACTCGCCATAAATAACAGGCAATCATAAAAACACATGCAAAGGCTACAGTAAATACAATGAACTGGGTCTGACTGTCTTTTCCCAGCTCTGTGCCTCTCTGTGCCAAAGGGAAGTTGGCAAGCTTGGGAGAGGTTTAAGGCCACTTGTACCCATCTGGGCATTCTTTATGACAGGATAAGGAAGACAGAAGGAAGTGGAGTGGGAGGACGTGGCTCACTGTGAGTTCTGGTATCTCAGGTCACACTGTGTCCATATAAAACCGCTGGATAACCATCAGCACTCACAAAGCTCATTAGTAGAAACATCAAATTCATCTTTCAGCTTAAACTCCTACTTTCTATTTCAGGACTGTGGGCAGGATGGGGAAGAAAAGGAACAATGAATGCTTAAGTCTTGGTTCATCACAATAAGATATCAATGTCTAATAGACATGACACCCTCCCCCAGCTATCGCTTGGCCTCCCCAAATGGACATGATCTCTGGTTTTCTCTGATTGCATCTCAGTCTCTTCCCCCATCTTCCGGTCAGTAATAAACTTTGGTTAGCTGTTCAGGCAGATGGGGCAGGAGGATTGTATGCTCAAAGCCTATCTGGACTACAGAGTAAGATCAAGGCCAGCCTAGGTAACTCAATGAGACACTGTTTTAAAATAAAATATAAAGAAGGAGCTGAGGGGAGGACTGGAGAGATGGCTCAGTCAGTAAAGAGCTTGCCATGCAAACGTGAGGACCCGAGTTCAATTCCTAGTGTATGGACCAGTGAGATGGCTCGATTCTTTAAAATAACATCTTGCCACTCAAGGCTGAGGGTCTGAGCTTAGATCCCCAGAACACACAGAAAAGCCTAATAGAGTAGTGCGAGTGTATGTAATGCCAGCCACTTCTATGGGAAAATGGAGCGCAGAGACATGAGAATCCCCAGAAATTGACAGGCCATCGAGCTGATGCGTACAGCATTGGAAAAGACCCTGTCTCAAAGAAGGTGGAAAGGTGAAAACTGGCAGCCAAGCTTGTCTGCTAACATCCACATGTGGAACATAGCATGAATGAGCCTTACCAATCTCCCCTCCCTCTTCCCTTGGGTGTGTGTATGTATTTCATAACACACACATACACATGAAACACCAGGCATGATGTCATGCCTTTATAATCACAGTACTGCAAAGGCAGAGAGAGCTTACACAGTACTTGCACACACTAATTAGCTTCTTTTTTAAAGGGTTGAGGAGGTAACACAGTGGTAAAGTACCTGTCTAGCATGCTCAAGGCCCTAGGTTAACAATCCCAGGACACCAAAAGGAAAATAAATAAGAGAGTAAAGCTCCCTGTTAGTACCTGTTATCCAAACAAGATATCCCAAACGGTTAAAGGAGACAGATGCCTCCTACCTGCCCTGTGAACACACATTCCCATACTCCCCCAGGGGCCTCTATTTGCCCAGGGGGACACCAAACAGGAATTGCATTTAGTAATCAATTGACTCCCCTTGACTTGGTTTGGTGTCTTTTCTAAATAATGAGCCTGGCAACATCAGAGCCTCGCAGCCATCTTTATTAAGGAAGTGCCTGGCGCCATGCAGAGAAGACACGGGCAGCTTATGCAAACGTGGGAAGGGAATTATTTCCATCAGCACCAGTTATTTGAAAGCAATTGAAAAGTTTCCATTTGAAGAAGAAGTAATTTTCCTGATGTGAGTTTCGAGAGTTTGCTTGTCTGCCCCCACCTGAAGCTGGCTTCTTCAGCTCTGGGCTTTCTGGATTTTATTAAACCACAGCTAAGTGGCATCATGCTGGTAAAATATTGTGTCGCCTTTTAAAGTGATATCATTACCTAATAATTTTGAGTTCTTTACTTTTTTTCCCCTTTGCCAAGAAAGAGAAATGGACCAAATGTCTCAGCAGCAGCCTCACAACACTGTGGCAATGAGAAGAGCTTGATGTGGTACGGCAAGGTGTGGTGACCCGTGGCACAGTGTGCCATGGTGTGACATAACATGATGCAACGTGATGTGGTATGGCACAGTGGGGAGATGGGAGCCAAGGAACACACACACACACACACACACACACACACACACACGCACACAGAGCAAAACCAAATCAAACAGTTCCTTACAGAAAGAGACGAGCGGATTCTTCACTAGTTCCTCACTGTCCTGTATTTATAGAAAATTAGGATCTATATACCATGTAGCTCTTTCATCTGGACATATCCAGTGCCATCTTGAGTCAGAACAACTGTGGTCACCCACCTGAGATCAGGTGTGCAGACATTTCCCTGTGGAGACCTGAGGGGTGAGGGGGGATACAACTCCATTGTAGAACTCTTGCCTAGCCCACACAAGCCCTGATAAACTTATAAACTGGGCATGGTTGAGCCCACTTGTAACACCAGTAACCTCAGCTCTGCTAATTTGGAAGCAGGAGGACCAAAAATACAAGGTCATCATCTCTGGCTACACAGTGGGTCTGAGGCCATTCTGGGCTACAGGAGACTGTCTCAAAAATCCTTATTGCAGCCAGAGCGTGCTTTTAATTCCAGCACTCGGGAAGCAGATACAGGTGGATCTCTGTGAGTTTGAGACCATCCTGGTTGGTCTACAGAGTGAGTTCCAGGACAGGCTACAAAACTACAGAGAAACCCTGTCTTGGGGAAAAAAATCCCTATTCCACCAATGGAAGAGGTGGCTCAGGAGCCTTACAGTCAATCAGTAGATCCTCAGGCAGCCCCTCCCCTCCTCAAGGTTACACAGAAATTTTGAAAAGTGGAGGAGATGAGGTTGAGAATGGATGTAGACCACTGGAGGAGGAGTTTTCTAGGATTCATTAGTCTTGGGATTGATCCCCAATACTGCTTATGAAACAAAATTTATAGTCGCCTGGGCTGGGGCCTTTTGGTAGAACCCTGTAGTGTGGCTGCTTTGAGTCATCCATGTTCCTGTAAGTGACTCCAGTAATTGGTCCACCAAACTGGCTAGGTGCTGACTCCTTTATTTAGCCTGGCAGTCAGTGCCCTGTCTGTCTGGGGTAAAGAGATGCTTCTTCACATCTCCATGCAACTGCAGGGCATGTGGTCTACTTTCTGGGAGGAGGCAACCCTCAGTCCTTGGCTTTCTCCTGGCTTTGCTGTTCATCGCCAGTCACAGTGCATGACACACTGTTAGCGCATACTTGGCTTATGCATTGGGGAAGGGTGGGTGGAGACTAACTTTATCATTGTTCTCACCTTAAGAGTTCACAGAAATGCTACTGAGGCACTCAACAGTCTCTATTCTTAAGCCCCGAAAAGTCCCCACCTCATTATAATATCGCTATTAAGACTGTTATCGCTTTTAAACTGTAAAAACAACCACACATTACCCAAAGAAGCCTGTGTCTTAGCATGAGATGCGGGGTTCCAGTAAATAGATTGCCCCCTTCAATACTCAGTGCAAGTGCTCAGGTGATGTGGTTTTAGAGGCAAGGAACCTGGAAACAAAACCTAGAGAGGTTCCCTATTCACTCAAGGTCACACGGTTGGAATATGAACCCGATTCTTCTTGAGTCTTTGTTCTTAGTCATTGCATTCATAACTCGCGCGTGCACACACACACATACACACACACAACACACACACACACACACGGCAGTGAGAGACAGAGAAGGAGAGATAATGAGGGAGACAGAGGAAGGGGAAGCATTTTAAACCTGAACATAAACCCAAGCTCTGGCAATCACTGGGAGTCTTAGCAGCTTCACAGAGCAGGATGGACCTCAGGGAGGCAATGCCCCTCCTCTACTCCATTTCCAAGAAGGTAGACCAAAGCAACTGCCTGGCCACAATCTCCATTTTCAATCACTCGTGCCAGCCGGTTTGGACTGTGTGTTTAAACAGGATTTTCTTTATTCCTTTTCATTTTTTTTTTAAATTGGAAGGGAGCTTTAAACTCTTTGAATGTGGCCTCTGGGACCAGCTCGCAGCATGGTCTGTACACCCTCCTTTTGAGACAGGAGTCCCTGCAGCCACATTGCCAGCTCCGTTTTCAATTACAAAAGCTTGTTTGAACATGGGCTGTCACAGAGGCTGTTCAAACAGGCTTTTGTAATTGAAAAGGAGGAAAAAACAAAAGATTTCTAACCTTCTAAAGCCAGGGTGGGAAGGAGCTGGTTTGAGGACCATAGGAACAAAATGGCACCTATGACAAGAGGATTGGGGGCAGCTAGAACCTCAGCCAACATCTGTCTGCTATAAAAGTCATGGGTCCGTGGCGTAACTCTTTACCGTAGGACGCAAGAACCTGGGATCTTCAGTGGGTGCCTCCGAACTCAGATCCATGCCCATAACAATCTGTCTGTTCTATTTTCGTTTCTGGTTTTCATGCCATTTTCCACAAAGACTACCTTTCTGCCAGAGCTGTATAAGGTCTTGTCTCCATGTCTTTACCAGTGCTTCTTTAGATTTTTACCTCTCTACCTACACATCTATTTGTGTTTGCAAGGAATGATACAAATGGAAATCAGAGGACAACTTGAAAGAGTCAGTAATCTCTTTCTACCATGTGGGTTCCGAGGTTTGAACTCAAATTGTTAGGCTTGGCAGCAACCACCTTTACCCCCTGAAATATCTTGCTGGACCCTCTACTTATCTTTTCAATAACATCTCATGCAACACTTCTAGATCACCATACCCAATTTTGTTCAGCATTCTGGGAAGCTAAGACGGCAGACTCCAGACCTTCTCATCTGGAGACAGCTGGAGATGAAAACCCAACAGTGACTGAAGTCAACAAGTCACCTTATACTCAGTTTGCTCACGATGTTAATAGCAACCCTCTAGCAAAACTGTTCACTACCTGTGCATCTTTAACCTCTAATACTCCCCTTTCTCCCTATTCAACAAATACAGACTGCAATAATGAATAAGGACTGTCAGTTTGACAGGATCTGGGATCACAAAAGGGCTAGGCCTCTGGACATGTCTGTGAGAGAGTTTCTAGACTTGGTTAAGTGATCTGGGAAGATACAATTGGGATGTGTAAAGTGCTTTTTGCTAGGCTGGGATTCTAGACTCTATGAAAAGGAGAGAGGAAGCTAAGCAGCAGAATTCATTTCTCTCTGCCTCCTGACACCATGATGGACTGACTGGACCCTTGAGCTATGAGCTGGAGTCAACCCTTCCTTCTTTAGTTACTTCTGCCAGGCATTTTGTCACCTCCATTAAAAAAGCCAAAGCTATGCAGAGCAAGTCTAATGCCAGGAACTCCTAGGAATCTGCTTCGAATTTAGTAGCAGTTTTTGTTTTCACTACGTGTGAAGGAAAACAGTCCCAGGACCCAGTTTAAATGTTTGTTCAAACCAAAAGCAATCACAAAGGTGAAATGAACAACAAGGCTGGAACATGAAGTGTGGCAGAAGTCATATTGGTGTTCGGATACGGCAAAAGCAAAGGGTGAGATCTTGAGAGAGTGGGCCAGGGACGCCGGTTTGATAGTACAGTTGCCGAATGCGGACTGTTGTTCCAGGTTGTTCACACCCCAGCTCAAGCCCTGCGAGCTCACCTACCCTGTGCAAATCTCAGGACCTAATCTGTAAGAGGAAGAAGTAAAAAGATTCACCACAGAGGCTGCTCTGGGATTTGCACAGGTGCAATCAGTGATGATGGGCAGACTCTGGTCACCATCCACAGAAGCCTACTATGCAATGCCTAGGATCTCAGCTGTGCAGGAGGCTGAGGTAGGCAAACCATTAATTTGAGGCCAGGTTGGGCTGCTGAATGAATTCAAGAACAGCCTGGGTAATTTAGTATGCCTTGTTTTAAAAATGAAATGTGAAGCTGAGCTGGGCCCAGGGTGTAGCTCGATGGTAGAGTGCTTGCCTAGCCTACAGGTGACCAGCACCCCTGAGAGCTTTGTGTTCCTCCAAATGAAATAGTGTGGACTTCCTGGGCTGTAGGAGGCTCAATGGCTAAAGTACTGAGGAATGGGTTTGAGTTCTCAGAACCCAGGTAAAGACCAGGCCCAGGAAAGCACATCTCTCATTGCAGCAACTTCTATGTTGAGACTGGAGGCAGACAAGAAGATCTCCGAAATCTTGAGTCCAGTTAGAGGTTGTCCTCTGACCTCAACAAGTTTGTCACAACATGCACATGCCCAAATTATACAAAAAGAAAATACTAAACTTAATAAGTGGGGCCTGGTGATGCAGACAGACCTGTGGTCTGAGCTCCTCAGGCAGTTGATACAGGAGATTGTCAGTTTGAGGCCATCCTGGAAGAAAAGACTTCTGACTTCAAGGCCAGCTTGGAAAACTTAGTATAATTCAGAAGTTTCTGTCTCGAGATTCAAAGCAACGGATAGGATTGGGGCTGCAGTCTCATTGTAGAACACTTGCCTGATGTGGAGAGGGCCCGGGGCGCTATCCCCAGAGCTACAGGGAAAGCCAGGATTCACCAGTTGCCCCATGAAACAAACACCCTGTAGACCTGTACGTGGATGGAACTTAGACAGACCACATCTCTATGTCTAGCTGTCAACTGTAGGTTCTGGCCTTGCAAAATAAAGTAGTGACTGAGGTGGATACAAATCAGCCAAAGTCCCACATTTTTGGGTCACAGGTATAGTAGATTCTATGCTGACTTATCTTCCAAAACAGGTTGAGGTGGGATAATGGCTATTCCCTATTCCCTTTCCCTTACCCTCAATTCTAAAATCCCCCCTGCATCAATGTGATAATCCCAAATCCCAGTACATATTTCCAGAGATCCCCTAGGGAGGCAGTACCTGATTCTAATAAAGAAATATATGTCTTTGTCTGCTCCCACCCCCATATTAGTGCCAAGAATATTTTAGAACTAAGATTTCCATATAGAAGTCCATTATTCATGAATGGATTCAGAAGGATCTGGATTCTTTTTTTTGTTTTGTTTTGAAAATATAATTTTTAAAAGATTCTTTATGGATTTCATATCATGTATTCTGATCCCCAATCACTTGCTATCCCTTTGTATCTGCCCTCTGCTCTTGCAACCCCCACCCAACATACAAAATAAAATAAAATTTAAATGAAAAACTAAAACCAAACAAACAACAAAAGAATCTGGGCTTGGGAGCTACAGTGTGACACAGTAAGTCCCACAGTAAATCCTTTAGTCCATACATCTTTATGTGCAAGTGTTCACTGCAAAAAGTCAATGGTCTGGTTTGAGGCCTCTCCTTCAGCTACACTATCAATACTGAGCCTTCACTGGACTCCTCTTGGATATCCTGTTGTCTTGTGTCATGAAGATACTATAGTTTTGGATCTGCAGGTCTGGCTCCTTAACATTCTCCAGTAGGTCATAGATGAGGTAGATGTTGGAATGGGCTAACTCAGCCCTGGATCTGGGTATGGGTGGTAACTAGGTTGGTCAGCCTAACAGTTTTCCCTCATCATCACCTCCAGGGTGAGCTTTCCAGCATTGCCCAGGCTAGCTCACCCAATACAGCAGGAAGCAAGGAGCCAAGACAGTTCTCCTACGTTCATGACCTCAGGTCTGGCTCACCTACAGCCACATCATTAGGGCCAGCTTTACTGTTTTGCCCAGATGAGGTGCAGGGCCTGCTCTCCTGAGTGTTGCAGCTGGTGAAAGGCAAGGTTGGCTTTCCCACTCTGGTGGCCCAGGGACCAGCTTTCCTAATGGCAGTAGGTGACAAAGGGCAAGTAGAAGGAGGTACTCTGCCACCACATGAGAGACAGAAGTGGAGCTAGCTTTTCTACTCTCATGCCTTCAGGGCCAGCTTACCTGCAACACCAGCAATGGGGTCAGCTCTATTCTGCTGTCCAGGTGAGGTGCTGTACCAGTTCTCCCTAGTGCTTCAGCCTGTGATGGAAAGGGCCAGCTCTGTATAGCCCTATTCTCACTGCCTTCAGTGGCAACAAGAACAATGGACAACAACACAGACTACAGTCACTGCAGGGCCATGGACCCAGACATGGTCCTTGGCAAGAGCCTAGGTCAAGGCAACACTATGGCCTCTGATGACACTGTAGGCCACTCAGATTTGTATGGCCCCAGCAGTGGCATGATGCTCAGACACTAACATGACCCTAGGTGGTAGCCCAGACCCCTGACATTCACGTGGCCTTTGGTGGCAACATAAGCAATGGATATCAACCTAGACTCTAACTGCTGTAGGACCACAGACCCAGGCGTGATTCTTGGCAGCAGCCTGGAACCAGATGTAACCATGGCCTGGGCTGACAGTGCAAATCACTCAGATTGGCATAGACTCAGTGGCAGCATGGCCTTTGAACACCAGCATGGCCCCAAGTGGTGACCCAGAGTCCCAGATACCCTCATGACCCTCAATGACAATAGGAGCCTCAGACATCAATGCAGACCCTGGCTGTAGCTGGGACTGATATAGAGATGGATACTTTGCATTGGTATGGATCTTGCTTTACTGATACAAAATTAAGGTCAATTTTGTTATACTGTGTATAAGTAGTTCTGATCTTGATTAAGATATTGTGTGTACAGCTCACTTAAAATTTTAATGTATAATTAAGAAATATGGGTTAATAGAGAGTCATCTGTAATAGTCAAGCTCATAGTCATGTTAGTTAGATTTTCTAGATAAACAGAGATTTATTTCAGTTAGATAGGTATTCTTCAAACCTTTCAAAGACTACAGAATATGGAATTTAAAATGTTTTAAAAACTTAGGCCTTTTCATGATAGTGAGACACATCTGCTCCTGGCAGCATCAATCTACTTCAAGAAGATGATGGGCATCAAAGAGGCTCCTCATGGAGTTTGTTAGCCATTTTGGGAAAGAAACTGCTCTTGCCTGGACTGCTTGATGTTATGTTGTATAAACTGGACATGTAGGATCCACAGAGAGATGACTGCTGAACTTGCCTAAAGGTGAGATGGTCTTTTAGGGTTCCTGCTTCATGAAAGAGTCTGTCAGACATTCTGCAGAACACAGAAGAA
>LOEQ01007213.1:119079-131202 GCA_001685075.1 Bramus lutescens | reverse complement strand
GAGATCTCTGTGTGATTTTCTTTGGGGCTTGCCAGCTGTGGGGTACTGGGCAAGGCAGAAAACCCCAACAAACAGGCCTTTCATGTTACACAGAGAAAGTCTGAAATCAGTATGTATGCACAGTGTCACACTCTCCTTGAAGATTCAGTCACAATTCAATTTTCCCCCAAGTTCCATTTCAGAAAATCTCTGGCTGATTCTAAATTTTAATGTTTTCTAGGCAACTTTAAAACAGACTAGAATAAGAAAAGTCCTGAGTTCTTGGAAATTGAATTTGATAAGATTGTGTGATTATCCCAGAATGAAGGACCTCAGTGCTTCTGGCTTTCAAAGCTGTGCCAGGCACAGGTACTTTTGTAAATATGTGTTGGGTATAGTGAAGACAAACACTGGGACACTTGACTCACTCGTTCACTTAAAACAAGCAAGTGTAGTACAGATGAGCAAAACCCTTTGAAACACTATTTATGGCCTTTATATCATGAAAATAAGTAGAATTTCACATATACTCTCTTTCATAAAAGACTAAAATAAGCTTCTGTGCAGGACATAGGTCATTTTGTAGGATTGGATGAGATGTAGGCCTTACAACCGCCAACCTACAGACTGGATATGGTGTGACCTTCCATATCAGGAGCTCTACTCAATTCAGAGGCAGTCTGGAGGGGGGCCTTCCTCCTCTTCTTCCTAGAATATTCTTTGGCTTTTGGCAGTGAGACTCCAGTCTCTGCTTCTTCTGCCATGTGGCTTCTTCCCTCTGGTTCAGTGTTTGCCTCTCTACAGACATGCTCCTCTTCTAAGTCCACCAGTTATACTGGAGCGAAGCTGTCCTAAATGACCTCACTCTACTTGCTGGAATACTCAAAGTCCCTCATACTTAGTGAGTTAGCATTCACAAGCATTAAGGATTGGAATTTCATTATATCTTTTGGAGAGAGGATTTAGTTCAACCCAGAACTAAGGGTTTCCCTTGTGAGTCAGTCAGGCATTTATTCTAATCATTAAGATACAGATTGAAATTCACGAATTGGGAAAGGCTACAGAGGAGAGACAAGTTTCCATGGTGGGGAGTAGGCCTGGGCAGGTTGTTGTTTCAGCACGTGTTAAGTAGATTTAGAGGACAGAGCAAATGGCACCAATGAAGGTTCTAAGGCATATGAAGGTCCAAAGCACCAGAACATTGTGTGGCTGGAGTGCAGAGAACCAGAGACTGTGAGGGTGACTGAATGCAGAGAGGTTTGCCATCTTCTCACTGTTTGGGATATGTAGAGGCTCGCTGGGCAGCACATTTTCTAAGAGAATCGGGGAATAACTGGGGGTACATGCAGAGGTCTGCTCATTTGAAGCCATATATGTCCCAGCAGCATATGGGATAATGCAGACTATATGAATGCAGGTCAGGAGGTGAAGCAGCTGAGGACAGAGTTAGGATCCGAAGGTCTCTCTCACTGCCTACTTTGGCAGGTTCAGGATGCAATATAGACTGTGGAGGTCAAGCCATGCATAGACCTACAGAAGAAGGCAAGTGAAGCCTGCATGTACGTAAAGGACAAAGGCAAATAAAAATGAGGGCAGGTGATGGAATGAGGTAAGGATTTGGCATGGGTGCTCCAGGTCTGGGAATAGTCTCTGTGCAATTGAGGACACCTCAACACTGAATATCACCTGGTTTGGGAAGGGAAGATTATGAGAGCAATTGTGATGGACTTGCCAAGAGGATGTTAAGAAGAAAGTTTGATTTACCTGATTTAAGGGCCCCACTGGAAGCAGCTAGACCTTCATTGAGTAACTGAAATCTAACACTAATCTTCTAGCTGGGAGGGAGCCTGGCCTCCCCCTCCTCTTGCTTGGGGTAAGATCCTGGGCCCTTAGGCTTTTTAAAATATGTTCCTACTAGCCATAATAACTTTTGTAGCTACCATGGATCAATGAAAAAAGGGCCTGTTAATTAGTACAAAGGCCTAGGAATGAGTATGTAACTTTTTATCCTATGTATATATGATGTGTGTATATGCATGATTCTCTCTGTGTGTGTGTGTGTGTGTGTGTGTGTGTGTGTCAAGTTCCCTAGTCCTGTTTATTTTATTTATTTATTTTGGCGATATGTAAGGTAAGTGGATTTATTGGTTGGAAGATAAGAAACAGAGGAAGTGGCTAAAAGAATCAATTATCTGATAAGAAACAAACAACAGCTCTGTTTATTTTTGCAGAGTTAAATTTTAGTTCCAGGGTCTCACATTTACTAGGCAAGTGCTATACCACTGAATTACACTTCTAGCCCTCCATCTTTAAAATCATTGTCTTTGTTGTTGTTGTTATAGTGTTGGGGATGACAAGGTTAACTGAAGGCACAGAAATGTCCCCTGATTTAGTAAGTTTTAATTACTCTAGACAATGTTTATTGAAATGGTTGGGTAATTCACAATTTCTAGGGGCTACTTTCTTCTAGTTCAAAGACAAGAGTTATGTGTGAACATAAAGAAATTCGAAAAGTACCACATTCTCTAACTTTGCAAGCATCTTCTTGCTTTAGTGAAGGATCGGGTGGTGACCCTCAGTATTAGCCATTCTTTTTTCTTTTGACGTAAGGTCTTTGATTTGAGGTGTGTCAAATAGACTAGGTTACCTGTCCAGGAAACCTCCACAAACCACTTGTCTCATTCCCTGGCTCTTGGATCATAAATGCAGGCCACTATACCTGTTTCTTCTTCACACGGCTTCATGACTGTACAAGTTTTTACCAACTGAGCTGCATCCTCAGCCCCACCTGAGGATTTTAAATGTTTAGCCATTTACTTACTGCTGGCTCACCTGAGGTCTGGCTAGATAGCATCCTTCCTTAGCTTTCAGCTTACATCTGAGGAAGTAACTGGCTTTCCCTGAAGAAGATGGCCCTCTGACCTCCCAGGATTGACCTCAGTCTGCTCAAGGTCCCTTTGCAGGGCCTGTCAAGTCCAGTACTGCTTTGATTTAAAAAAAAAAAAGCTTTCTAAGAAAGAAAGAAAGAAAGAAAGAAAGAAAGAAAGAAAGAAAGTCTCTTTTTTATGTATAGTACAGGCTGGCCTCGAACTCATGATCCTCCTGCCTCCTCTTTCAGCAAATCCTACCAACATGCACCATCACAACTGGCTCTTTCTTTTCAAAAGGAAAGATAAGCAGATAACTTTCTTTTTAAGATAGCTCTAATCCGAAGATAATTTCTTTCCTATGGGGAGATATTACCTTAGCAACTAAGCAACTAATTAACTTTTTTCATTTTTTATCAATATTCAATTAACATTCAATGACTTTTTTGTCGCACTCTTTGTTTTTATCGCCTGCCAAACTGAAGTGCAACAGTGATCACAGAGCAGCAAAGATGTCTCAGAGAAGCCAAAGGTGCAGAAATAGGATCCAGGATATTTCTGAGAGACCTGTAGCCTCTCCTCTGTTTCCCTCCTCTTCTAACCCTAGGGCATATTTTAAGACCCTGAATGCAACTTAGATATGGTCCTGGGGTAGCAGGGGCATGAGACTGGTCTCTGGGAGTGACATTCAGTTTGTTGTGCTTACTAGAATAGGAATGAAGAAACAGAAACTGATTTAAGAAAAAAATCATCAGCTTCTTCATTTTGAGTGTGAAGGTTCATATATTATAGCTGTGAGAACAATGAAGGGCAACAACACCACAAAGACTCAGTTCAGAAACTGTCTTTATGGCAAAGTATGGAAGCAGAGACAGTCTCCATGAAAGAATGAAAAAGTTAAGTGAATGATCCCTTCCCCTCTTCCCACAGCTGGGAAATGTTGGAATCCTCATACTGGTTTAGACACCTGGATATTTTCCTCACCTTCTTCAATTGCAGAATCAGGTTTGCAGGTAGAAATTCTTAATGTAACCTCTCAGTTTTCCTCGACTTTAGCTTCATTACCACCTGCCTGGGACACTCTCCATCTCATGCCTGGCCTCACCTTTCTTATTTGTATGACTTTTACGGGCATGCCTGGAAGTAAGAACAAATACATTTATTCTGTTTTCCCACATCAATCACTCAGGAAAAATGGGTTCACTTCTCCACAAACCCACAAAATAACCTTAATGGTGCTTGATTGATATTTTCCCTTGTCTCAAACTGGGAATTTGGTTTATCTCTATAAGAACACTCCATGAGCTAAATGTGACTGTCCCCATTTTGCAAAGAATGTGAGATTTATGAAACAAATGTATCTTGGCTAAGGTCACACATTGAGTTACCATTGATTTGAGATTTGGATCTAGGTCAGATTAATGCAGAAAACATGTACCCAATTAATATTCTGCCTGCATAAGTAGCAAAGAGAAATAATTTTTGTGCTTATGTTTTCAGATGTTTTTAATCTAGGAACACTCTGACCTTGATATGTTATCAAATAAAGTTGATCCTAGTGTGAATCAAGTTTGCACACATGGGGCTGACCCTGAATAAAATGTTGAACAGTGAGAGTTATCTTCTACCTGTTGTGCTTGTGAGTAACTCTACAGTAGGGCTGCTGGATTTACCAAAGTTGTGAAGGGATAACTTAGACTTAAATTTCAAATAAACAATGAATGATTTTTAATGCAGTATTTTGTTAGATATACTGATGATGAAAACAGTTTCACTTTGTTTGAAAGCCCTCTGGCAGCCGTATATGACCTATGTTCTGACACAGTTATGTACATGCTTGCCCTCTTCACGACCTTGTCTCATGTTGTGCCCACCCAGTTGCTAGAGAGTGTGTGCTCCTGGACTGCCCTGGAGGACAGTCATGTGGTAATCTGCCTCCCACTCAGTCTCTCCTGTTATCAGGCTTTCTTTCCCTCCCTGGCATCACACACAAAAAAGGATGTGATCCTTTCACACCAAGTGACTGGTTACAGATGGTTTTGAGACCATAAGGAACCTACTGGAAGGAACACTTGAGACATTTTACATGGGAGAAAGCTTGATACCTCACAGATTGTCTCTGTTAGAGTTTCCCAGCTGGACAATTAGGGTGGGTAGGGTGTGGGTGTGGGGGGCAAAAGTTACACATAAGGCTTTACTCTTCTAACTACCATGCAGGCTCAGAGCTCCCTTTCTGCTCCACCTGGGACCCTTCTCTTTCCTGAAAGTGACGGTGATGATGATCATGTCTGAATTCTCTGTTTGTGTGACTTGAATATTGATTTCCTTTAGCCATTACAGAGGATATTGGGGTAATTTCAACATTACTAAGGTTGATCCAGCAGCTTTACATGCTGCTGACTCTGATTTTGTTTGTCTTTTCGAATACCCTAACAATTGGATTCAGTTTAAATATTACAGTAGTTTGAAAAGATATTCTGGGAAATCCATACTTGTTTTTACAGAATTTGATCTTTTTCTCTTTTTGTTCTTTCATTCCCACAAGAAGTAGGTCCCACAGTCCAGGAGGCTCCTATCTGATCCCTCCTGATCTGGTACATAGTCATCCAAGGGCTGTCTGTGTTTCTCCTTTCTATTCCTGGCATGCTGTATAACACAACTTTATTTTATTGCTTTTGGAAGATTTCCTTCAATGGAGAAAGAAGCAAGAATGTGATGCAAACACTCATTCGGAATTGTTTGTTGCTTGTTTTTGAGACAGGTTGGCCTTTAACTTGATTTGTGCAGAGGATAGCCTTGAACTCCTGATCTTACTGCTCTGACCTTCAGAATGCTGAGATTAGAGATTCACACCAGTATGCTTGCCCTCAAGCAGTGCTGAGGTTGAACACAGAACTCTACCATGAGCTATATCTCTAGCCGATGGTTCTGTTGGATATAAAATTGGGGTGCTGTATTCTTTTGTGAAGGTGGAAGTGTGACCATCATAACTAACTCTGAACTATCTATCACAGCAGGCATGCACATCTCGTGCTTTCTCCCAAAAACAGCATGACTCTAGTGTCAACAGAGGTCTTCAGGAGGTTAAGGAATGTCCCCCAAATCACACAGAAAGTGGAAGATTAAATATGGAACTCAAGGCAGTCCAACTTAGAAGTCAATGGCATTTTTAAGAATTAGTGTTTACTTGAGTTTATGGAGCCATTGGGGTTCAGTCCATGAGTCAAATCCTGCCCACAGTATGTTTTTGTCAATAAAATTTTATTGGAACACACACACACACACACACACACACACACACACACAAAGGGGGAATTAGTCTTTATGACAAGCTATGTAACATAATATTTGGGAAACACTGATTATTTCCTTCCCCTATAATTTCACAGGGCATATTAGCATATTAAGTGTGGAAAACTGCTGAGAAAGAAGACTATTTGGCTTATTTAGCCTAGAGTTTGCATAGAGAATTCATTAGACTGCAGACTGTGTTCTTTACTTTTCCAGCCTTATCCATTGACATTGTATGGAGTAAAATAGTTTTGATCATTCTATATAAATAGAAAAGTCTCTTGCTGGCTTGGGCATGTAGCTAAATGGTAGAATATTTGCTAGTATGTGCAATGTCCTGGGTTGAAAGTTCAGCTGAGGATAGTGGTGCATACCTTTGATACCTGCATTTGGGCAGACGTAGAAGAAATGATAATCTAAAGTTATCATGGACTATATAGTGAATTTGTGTCTTCTTTTTTTCAAGACAGAGGTTCTTTGTTCCAGGACATCCCTGACTGCCCTGGAACTCACTCTGTAGACCAAACTGGCCTTGAACTAATAGAGATTCATCTGCCTCAGCTTTCTGACTGCTGGGATTAAAGGCATATGAATGTGTGTCTTAAAAAAGGAAGGACAGAAATATAGAAGTGAAAGGTATGGTGGGGATTACAAAGGAAATACCACAAACTACATGATGCTAGGGAATGACTTAGGAAGACATTTATAATGCATAACAAACAAACCCAACCAGGAAAAATGCAGTGTTTGAAATTTCTGGAAGGCTATCATATCAAAGGCATGGGGAGCAGTCAGATTTGGGTAATGCATAAGGAGAACTTCCTAACAGGCAGAAGGGACAGGGCACCTGGAAGCCACTGTGTCTGGATGTGACTGACCACAGGCTCTATTTGAAAAGCATAATCTCAGAGGGCTATGCTGTTCAATTGGAAGACCTTTAATGATTTACCACACAATATTTTGTTTTTATTTAAACTGGTTAAATCTCAACCAAATATATGAGTTCAATGATAAATGATTATAGCACCAGTTTTTAATTATACATAAAATAGCCAATTGCATAACAAGCAGTGAATTACATATATTTTCCTTCTTAGCTATATGCTGTTGTGGCTAAAGTACATGCTATAGGGCAGTGTCACGACTATTCACATTTCTGTTCTAAATTGGGCATTTATTTTCTTTAATATATGTGGTCTGATTAGTGTGTGGGGTTTTGTTGTTCTTGTTTTTGTTTGTTTGTATGTTTGTTTTTTGTCTGCTTGACACAAGGTAGAGTCATTTAGGAAGTGGAACCTCAATTGAGAGTGTGCCTCCTTTATATTGACCATAGGCAAGTCTGTGAAGAATTTTCTTATTTAGTTATTGATGGGAGAGGGCCCAACCAACTGGTGTCCTGGCTTATATAAGACAGCATGCTGAGCAAGCCATGGGAGCAAGCCAGCAGGCAGCACTCTTCTATGGCCTCTACTTTAATTCCAGCCTTCAGGTTTCTGCTTTGGATCCTGGCTTTCCTTGATGATGGGCTGTAATATGGAAATATAAGCCAAATAAATCCTCCCCTCCCCTCAGATACTGTTACTCACTGTGGTTTTTCTTCTTCTTCTTCTTCTTTTTTAAATCACAATTGTAGTGAGCAAACTAAGACAGTGTTTAACTTTACAGAGGACTGGTGACTGACTTCATCGTGACTTTGCAAATGGTCTCTGGGGAGATTTAGAACTGGGGAAATTTTCTATATTTACCAAGGTTAAGATTCATGCTTACTTCAAATAGATCTGAGTAAGATGAGATTTTAAATATCTTAGTTATAGTAAACAAATGAACATTAAATGTATCTATGAATGCTGCCCGAACTCTGAGAGATGAAAAGATTAAATCTCTCCTTCTGCTACCTCTCAGTGCTGGGATTACAGGTGTTTTCTACCATGCCTATGGGTTTATGCATGCTAGGAAAGTACTAGACCAATTGATCTATAGTCCCAACCTTTAATTCTATAGATTCTTGTTGCTTAAGTTACACACCTTTGTCTAGGAGACAGTCCTGTTAAGGAGAACCTACAATCCAGATTCCCAAGGATTCAGATTTGTACTTAGCCCTGGAGGACTTTTGATGTCGGTCACCTATAGACACCTTGTAAAAAATGTTCTTGTTTGTTTGTTTGTTTGTTTTATTTGTCTTACTTTATACTAAGCATTGATACCAAAAGTATGCATTCCCTGTTGTAGGTTACACAGCACAGGATACTGGATGCCACTGCTCCGCAAACTTACCATGTTGCTTATGGATCTTTGCGGTTGACTCCTCCTTTATTAAGTGTGCTGTTAGTACCTACTCATTCTTAAACAACAAGTTGCCTTGTTCAATGGTTCCTCTGAAATCTTCAGGGATTTGAGTCTCCTGACTCAGAGTATATAGTATACTTTGCATCTATCCCAGCTAACATCATCTGCCCCTGCAGGAAAAACAATCCACTCCACTGAGCAGCTTACTCTCCTGGCTTTACCTCTCAATCTGGATCTATCTACATATTTACACAAATATCAGCAGAACTCTCTTTAAAGGGGTTCTCAAGCAGAATAGCAGACTTCTCCCAGGAGTAAGTCATATACCATTGCCAGTAATGGGAATGGCCTCAGGAGGGTTTTAAAATGAGTTTGGAGGCATCCTACATTATACATGTAGCTTGATCCTATATATGCTTAATATAGAATCAATATATACTTATGTATATGGTCTTACTGCACCTTAAATTGAAAAAATATGTAATTTTTGATGAATTAAGAAACAGTACTATTTTTTGAATATGGACATTCATGGGGAAGACTGTTTCAAAACCATCACATTAGTCTCACTGTTGTGTTGTGTTGCCTAGCTCCAGTCTTGTATAGACTGTTCCCCTGTCACTTCAGGCCAAGATACTAAGTTACCTCATGGTTTCTTAAGAGGTTGATATTATTTTGTTATAATATACTGTGACTGGACTGGAGAGGCGACTTAATCAAATACAGTGCTTGCCTCACATGCACAAGGACCTGAGTTCAGATTCCTAGGACTCAACCTAAAGAGCTGGGCAGAGTGCTGTGAGCCTGTGACCTAAATAATGGCAAGACAGAAGGCAGAAACTGATGGAACTGTGGAAGCTCCAGGGCAGCTGGTCCAGGCTATTTGGCAAAGTTCCATGTCAGTGAGAAACTGCCTCAAACATATGCTGGAAGGCACCTGAAGACTACACCCTAGGTTGTCTTCTGTCTTCCACATATGTGCCGTGTACACAGACAAACACACACATGAGAGAGACAGGCTCTCTCTCTCTCTCTCTCTCTCTCTCTCTCTGAGAGAAGCAAAATTCATCTGTATTCATTGTCCTGAATCTCTTCTGGAAGTTCAATTTGATTACTTTGTTCAGTTTCTCTTCAGCTAGAGTATGAAGTATTTGAGACTGGAAGCTAGGTACATTGATTGAATTCTTTTTGTGTGTGTTTCAGTCATTCATTAAGAGTATCTGTGAAATTTGTATTATTTTTATTCCAAAGCCAGCAAGATATTACCTGAATATCAGCTAGATGCCAGTAAGATTGAATCCTATCCTTAAGCAATTTATATTCATTACAATATTGAATTACCTAGGTAGACATAAGACCTGTTTCCTCACTTATAAATGAAGACACTGAGGCTTCAAGAGTTGACTGAATTTCACTTAACCCAAAGGTTCATGTTCTTATAGTGCAAGGTTAAATTGTGCAGCCTGTGGTGTCTCCAGAGTTGTTCTTGTGAGAATATGGCAGAATTTGTTTGGAAGAAATATGTTTCTGAGTTTACAGTGGAATAGCCATGTTTAAACAAAAGATACTACCACTTAGATTAGGAAATTTTTACCAGTCATATTCAAGAAATAAGGGAAAGATCCGAAAGAAGATAGGACATGAAAAGAAAGTAGGAGGAGGGTGTGGGGGAAGGGTCACAGGGTGGTTTGCAACTTTCTATTCCTGAAGTACCTCTGTCTCTGAGTGCTTTGTGTGAGGAGAGACAGGGTCTCTGCAGCATGCTTGAGAGTACTTTGGGAGTTTTTCCTGAAAAAGAGCTTGACCTTGGGTAGTCCAGCATAAGTGAAAAGCTCTGAGTATTTTAAATATCTTAATGGCTTTGTGGTTCTCTCACCTCTGAGAGCATCTGGTTAAAAGTGTGTGGGAATAGTGAGGGCACTAAGTACAACATCTGGATGGAGGGTGAGCAAGGCAGAGATAGTTACTTATGTAAAGCTATAGGCACTGGATAGGGTCTGCTGACTCACTGTAGGAAAGACATTCTGTCTGCAACCGGGGCTTAAGTATGTTGGGACCTCAGAATTGTATCACAGAAAGACTGGCCAAAATAAGCTGGGACCAACAGGGGCATTCAAGATAACTGTATATTCATATCAGTAGCCTGCAAGGCCACTTGTTGCTACTATGCATCTGTTGTGTGAGCACAGTCATGGAACCTATATAAGTCTAAAAAGAGGCAGTAAACTGTTCTGGAAATAGCCTGAAATTCCCTGACTTTCCACTCTTTAATTTGTGAGTAATTGTCCCTATCATTAACGACTACCATAAAATGTGGTGTCCGAGATCCTGAAGATACGGCTCCCTTTAGATCACACTCACCTAGAGCATACACTTCTTTCCTTTTTCCTCTTTCTTCCTTCCCCTTTAAAAAGAAATAAAAGTCTCTATATATGTGTAGGTTTATACGTGGCCAGAAGAAGCTGTCAGATCTCTTGGTGGTAGAGTTGCAGGTAGTTGTGTGGTGATCAGTATAGGTGCAGGGAACTGAACTCAGGACATGCCAGAGTAGCATAAGCACACTTTACCCCTAAACTATCTCTCCAGCCCTCCTGACCAAAACATAAGTCTCCTATTCTCTCACTCCCATTCTCCTAAACCTCTTCTCTCCTTCCCCTTTTAAACACCCTATTCTCTCCCACCTTCTATTTTTCACCTTTTCTTCCCTTTCCTCATTTTCACTCAACATCTATTTCTCTCCCTTTCTATGTATTTAAGTCTACACTTATACTATCTTTTATTTTAAACAAATTACACATTTTTTTTTAAAGTAAACCCTAACTGGTTTGCATACTGACTCATCCTGAAATTCTTTTTATCTAGGGTCACTAAAATGAACTCCTCAGACTGAGTGCTACAACATGGACTGGTGATTAGGAAACAAGGTACAAGTTGTCATAAATTAGAGTAATGTTTAGACCAAATTTGATAGTGAGCATGTTAGAGACAGAGACTGAATCAATATTATCTGCTGCATCAAGAAAGACGAACCCCAAAAGTTTTTTAAAAATAAAATTAATAAACAGAATGGTAACTACAACTACTCTTTCCAAAATCTATAAATGTTTAATTTAAATATTCATTTGTTTAGTAATTTTGAAATTCATATATCTATATGTTGGAAAAGAATCAGGGATAATATGGAAGACCACTGTAGGAACTGTGGAGTGGAGCTGAGAATATTATAAGATGTTAAGATCATGAGAGTCCTTGATCCTGAAGATCTCCAGAGAAGCCAAGAGTGTTAAGCACCTAGGATCGTCCTTTCAAAGGGAAGGACACATGACTTACTTATGGTTTCTATTGCTGTGAAGAGACACCATGATCATGGCAATACTTATAAAGGAAAATATTTAATTGTGATAGCTTACTTACAGTTTCAGAGGTTTAGTCCATTATCATCAAGGTGCAACATGGTGGCATGCAGGCAGACATGGTGCTGGAGAAGTAGCCATGTGTTCTATATCTTGATAGGCAGCAGGAAGTAGTCTGAGTGTCACACTGAGTGAAACTTGAGCAAAGGAGACCTCAAAGACAGATGACCCTCCTAAACCATTTCTCCTGAGGGTCATCTGTCTATATGTTACTTTCATTGGTTAATAAAGAAACTGCTTTGGCCTTTGATAGGCCAGCCCTTAGGTGGGTGGAGTAGACAGAACAG
>LOEQ01007213.1:68575-80611 GCA_001685075.1 Bramus lutescens | reverse complement strand
AAAAAAAAGGAAACAGGGAGAAAAACATAAAAAGCTTGGGTGGTAGGGTACATATTTCTAAATATTGGATCACTAGTGGAAAAGTCCACTGAAGTGATGGAATATGGGAGCAACTGTTTGAATTGATATTTATTGGGGTGGATCTAGTTTCTGTGAGTGAGGTAGAGTATCTGTATACTGAATTTCAGCATCCCAGATGTTCAGCATGGACCATGACTTTGCTGGCCTTAGGTCATCATCTGTGAGGTCCAGGAGTCATAGCGAGTAGGTGGGTACAAGCTGTGCCTCCAGCACCATTGTGTGAGTACAGGGGCCTGAAGGGCTCTGAGCCCAAGAGGTATGTGGTTGCCCAGTACTGGGACTTTCAACTGAAGCCAAGAGGTGAGAAACCATAGTCAAGAGGAGAATCTTCAGTTATGAAAAACATGTTAATGGGTTTAGGAAGGAAGGGGCCTACTGTTACTGCCAATTATTGCTGATGTTAGATATAGAATTCTAGAAATCCTTAGCTGGAAAGGTGACTAAATTGAAAGTTACAGGGGTTTGGTGGTTCCCAAACTGCCAGTAGGCAGGAGGAACAGCCAGGAGAGGCTCCTGAGTTTTATGGTACCAAATGTTGTAAAATGGTGTTAGAAAGACCTTGACAGGCAAAGGGCCACAAAGAGGGTGAGAGCCAGAGGCCTTATGGCAGATAAATATACCATGCAGACTGAGTTTAAGAGAGCAGTTTACTGAGATAAGGGTAAAGGGGAGGAAAGAAGGAAAGAGAAATAGAGAGAAGAAGAGGAAGAAGAGGCAAGGATGAGCCTGCCTGTTCAGAAAAACAGCAGAAAAGAGAGTGGGAAAGTGTAGAGCTTGTCTCTTTCTAAAGGGACCTTTGCTCCTGTGTACATTTGTATTGATGTAGAAGCCATAGGACCCTGGGCTGGCCAGGTTACTGCCTGGTTGGGCCTTGCCAAGTGATAGGGCTGGAATCCTAACAGCCACACCATTGGAAGCCTGTGTTCTCTAATTCTTAACTGCCTCAGTGAAACCAGAGCATCTGAATTAATACCCCTCCTTCTCCCAAATGGTTGCCTTGTGAAGCACAAGCTCCAAGGACTAAGCTAGTTAAAAGGTTAACCATTGTCTGAGGCTCTTCACTATAGCTGTGTTGCAAAATCTTAATTGTGGGTCATTATCAGACATGATGCTGTGGAGATGTTCCAGAAGCCAGAGAATTTTTATTGGCTTGTTTTGAACTCTTTAAGGAAAATGACAAGTCATATGCAAGGAAGAGATTTTTCTCTTTAAAATGATTGATTTGTAATGATCACATACCAACTGAATCAGTTACTTTTCAGTTGTTGTGACTAAATATCTACCAAGAAAATTTTAAGGGAAGAAGGGCTTATTTTGGCTTTCAGTTTAAAGGGATACAGTCATGGCAGGAGTGGAAGCATGCTGGTCACATTACATTCCCAGTCAGGAAGCAGCAAGTAGACAAAAAGTGGGACCAGGCTATAAACCTAATCCTCAGTGATACATTTACTTCTTAAAGGTCCTATAACCATCTAAAACAGTGCTACAAGATAGGAACATATAAGCACGTGCAGGACATTTTACAATTACCCCCAAACCCAACCAATTTATCTGAGAACCTAAGGAAAATGAAGTAAGAAATTGATACTTTGACAGAAGTCAAAGAGGTATCTACTAGTGTTTAATCATTGCATTTATTTCTCGAGACAGGGTTTCACCTATCCCATGCTGGCCATGAACTATCTGTGTTGTCAAGCATGAACTTCACCTTCTTACTCTTCAGTTTCTACCTCCCAAGTGTGGAGACAACATACTGGATTTATCTGCCACTGAGGAAGGAATCCCAGACATGAACTATGCCAAATGAGCTACATTTCCAGTCTGTAACTTACCTTATAATGCCAGTTTAAATCTTAATATCTCTACACCCTCTTGATGTGGAATCTCTCTGTATGCTGTGAATACCATTGGTTAATAAAGAAGCTGCTTTTGGGCCCATTGCAGCACAGAATAGGGCAAGTCAAGAATTCCAAGCAGATAGAGGAGGAGGGAGTAGGAGGAGTCAGGGAGAAAACATATAGTTGCCAGAGGTATAAAATGCAAGTTGCCAGCCAGAATATTGCCAGGAAACAATGAGCCTTGTGGTAAAAGATAAAATAATAGAAATGGGTTAATTTAAGATATAAGAGCTAGCTAGCAATAAGCTTAAGTGACCAAGTGGTGTTTTAATTAATAGAGTCTGTGTGATTTTTTTTTTTCAGTCTGGGTGGTCAGTAATGCATGAGCAGCCCCAGGTCTGGGAGGCTGGGAATGAACAAACAGCCTCTGCCTACAAAAGAGTGTGCCAATGTGGTCTGAAACATTTGGGGCTGATGACTGTCACCCGCTTTGGGTTCACATGCTTGTGTGCCCACTCAGGTTTGCAAGGAAAGTAACTGAGACCAGGCCCATGGCTCGGTGACACCTGCCTAGGCTGGCAGCAGGATCAGGTCTGCTAGAAGTTCACAGGCAGGAGTGCATGGCAGATTCCAGCTGCCATACACAGAGATATTTCTAGGCTGCACAATGCACTACATGAAGAATTAACTTCTACTCAGATTAAAAGGGTTTATATGCTGAATGGTGCTTCCTAGAGTTGAGGTGGTGAGAGCAAAGACATTCAGGCATTCTGTTTATGATAGTGACCCTTTCCAGGAAAAAAATTAAAGTGAAACAAAATGGAGAATTGAAGAAGGATACTGAAAGAAATCCTACACGAGCTCAGAACTGAGTATAATAGAGGGTTATTTATTTAGGGGTGGATTCACAGATCACAGTCTTCTGCTTAATTGGGGAAGAGCAACTGAATCCCACAGCAGGAAAAATGAGGCCAGACACATGCTTTACATACACTTACATAGTATAAGAGGCCATGCCCAAGTGGGCAGGTAACTTAAAGGCTATTGGCTGTAGGAATTCCTGCAGCAGAGAATGGATGTGAGAACAAAAAGGATAGACACCACATGCTGATGTGCCCCAAATACTTGATGCTCTGTTTTATCCAAAAGGAGCCATGAATTTGTTATTGCTTGGTCTGTTTATTGATCTGAAGATCAGGCTTATTCTAAAATTTCAATTAAAAAGCATAGATCAGCAATACTAGGTATGGCCGGAATTTTTATGTTCCCACACTTCTGATTAAACATTGAGACTTAATTCCCCATGTAGCACTTTCCAGGAAGTGAAACATCTAGTGCATAATGAGGTCATAAAGACACTTAGTGAGACTTCAGGCCTTGTGAAAGAGGTCTGTGGGAGCTTGCTCAACTTTTCTGTTAAGTAAGGATAGTGATTGTCATCTATAAGGGACAGGCTGTCAGTAGACACCAAATCTGTAATAAGCTTGACCTTGAATTTGCTAGCCTCTAGCATTGTAAAGAGTAAGTATAGGTTGTTTGTGAACGATGTACTGGGGGTATTTTGTAATAGCTGCCCGAATCCTCTAAAATAAATAACAACTGTCTGATACCTTAAAGGAAATGGCAGCTGACTGTTAGGAATTCAAAGTTCTCTTGCAATCACTGGCTTTGCAAAAGGAAAGGGAGAAAGGATTTTTTTTGTTTGTTTGTTTTACAGATTTGTACTGCTGATTTAGTATAGGAATATAGGAAAAAAAAAAACAAAGCGAAACAAAAAATCTCTTCGGGCTTCAACAGAGCTTTTGTGTTGAGATGTTCACCAGTGTTAAGATCACTTCAGTTTTGCAAATATCACTTAATATCTGCTAATGCAACTGTTTTAGCAATCTTTGTAATTCCATTAAAAGAAAAATAGGGAAGCTTTTCCTGTATCACATTAGCTTAGAAAATCACAAATCCTGGTTCCAAGTATTGTTTAACTAGAGCATCTCAAGTTGTATTTGTAGTAAATACTGCCTCTATCCACTGTGGGGTTCTGATGTAAAAGCAATGTGTTGCATTGAATAGTCACAGAATAAGGACCATAGCAGTGTAACAAGAAAGATCTTGTCAAGCATTTGTATTTGTCCTTAGAAGGCAATTTCCTTTGATATAATATGAATGAGAAATTTCTCTTGAACACATGTTTAATACAAATTATTGTCTGCTGGAAACACAAATTATGGTCTGTTGGAAACTTCTATTTAATTTTAAAGGAAAAAAAGCAAATCAGAATCCTGGGGATTCTACCACCCAGGAGTCCTGCCAAGCTTAGGTAAAGCTTTTGCAAACCCTAGACTCTCATGCATACATCTGATTTCCTCCTCCCCACTTCCAAGGAAATAGAATTCTTCAAGAGGTTTGAGAATAATGAGTCTCCCTGGAGTTACTCACTCTGAATTTTAACAAGTCTCTCCTGAGGCAACTGGTTAAGAAAGAAGTCAGATGTGGATTGTGTACTTAATCCTGAGGAGTCAGTTTCTGTCCTCTGGAGCACTCTGGCATGATTGACCCTCACATGACTTTACACTGATGTCCCAAATCCTAGCTTAACTTTATTTATATTTAAATTTTACTTAAAAAGAAAAGTAAAAGCTGTTTGTTATTTTGACTTCCCATGTACTTCCACACACCTGTGGGATGTCTGTCATTTTTTTGCCTACTCTTTCTTTAGTTGTTGTTTCTTCTTCTGTGCATCTTTTTTTCCTAGGTCTGCTCTAACCTGTTTCTCAGACAGCCTGAATAGTCACCATCTTTTATTCAACCTTTAGAAAAATTTTCACATCTTGCTTTACCTGGTCCTTCAAAACAAAAGCACAGGACAGAATTGCTTCCTTCCTCCCTTCTGCTCCCTCTGTGCTCCCACCTTCCTTCTTCCATCCTATCTCCCTTCTTTCCTATCAAATCACTGAAAAAGCTTTTAGTGGTAGAAAAACTTGCCAATTTAGGTTGAGATTTCTGCTGTGATTGCTTATGGCAAATACATGCTGTGGAGAATTCAAGATTCTCAGCTTTGAATGGGATTGACTGAGAGAAAAGGGAAGTCAGAAGGCAGAGAATGAGTAAGATAGAGAATTCTTGTCTCCATCTTGTGACCAACTATTTGACAAGAGAAACTTTAAGGAGAAATGTTTGTGTGTTTATTTAGCCTACAACCTGAAGACATATAGTACAGCAATGTGGCAAAGCATGGCAGCCCTGATAGAAGTGACTGGCTACATTGCTTTTACAGTCACAAGGTTGAGAGTGGGCAGGAAGCAGGGTCAAGGCACAAAACCTCAAGAAATCAATTTTCAAATGTGAGCTTATGGGAGGCATTTCACAAGCAAAAGGACTGCCAAATCTTGCCAAGATGTGGTAAGACCATTTTTAAAACTTTTCTGCCTCTGAAAATGGTCTGTCAGTTACTTTAGGCCTTAGCCAATGTTTGTTGCCCTAACTTTGCAAATGAGACTTTGGATGATTGCCCAGGTAGCTTATTGTCTCTGTCATTTCTTGCACCTTTTGGAAAGTGCCAGATTGCACCTCCTGTTTACTCAAGTAATATTATTTCCCTTCTCAGGTCTCTGATGGGGTTGAAGACTAGACAGTCACAGTTCCTTTCCTCTCATGACTTAACCACACCATTTTAATATAAGACTAAGACTCCTTAGGATAGGATAATTATTGAAGCATCTGCATATATTTCTTATTTAATATTGTTCATACTGGGTGTAACTCTAAATTTTATGCATGTTTTGCCTCTTCTTTTCCCTGAACAATACTTGATATTTGTTCTTATTTATATAGTTTTATATTAGGTGTAGATTTCTCTTATTTAGACAAAAGGGAGGGGTGCTGTGGGAACTCCTTCAGTCAATAACCTTTAAAATACTGGCCCACTTTGGGCATGGTCTTATGTAGAATAAATGCAGACAAAAAATATCAATGGGCTTCTGGGCTGCTGGATTTGGTCATAGTTCCCAGAGCACACAGAAGACTGCAGGTCGCTACTCTTTCTGTGAGTTTATCTCCAGATAAATAAACCTCCATTATACTCCATTCTGAGCTATTGTGGAGCTCTTTTTGTATGCCAACAAATAAGTACATGTTTTAGTAAATCACCAGATATGGAATATTATACCCTTCCTAGCTGAAGGTATTTCTGGACTCTGATATCTTGCTCTAAGAAGGGAAATACATTGAAATAATTTAAGAAATCCCAAGCAAATGAATTTTGTCACCATCATAAATGCATTTAATCAGCTTCTCTATGTGACATGTGGCATAGCCAGCCTGTCAAATGTAAACAAGGCCTAGAGAGGATGTCATGACTGATGTGAGATATCTGGGATTTCCCAATCAGGATGAGCTTACAGGACTTGGAGACAAAAATAATCTCTCCTTAAAATTAATCTCCAAGCATTCAAATGCTATCATCGTCAATTGCAGAAGGAAATTTATGTAATCTTTGCTAAAAAACAAGAAACTATTCCCTAACCTTCCAAAAGTATGAAGATCCTAACAGGATGCATGGTGGGAATGAGAGAGACCTGAAGTGCTTCCTGGTATACTTAACTGGTTTGACTTAAGTAATATGTTGGTGACAGATTCCCATTTTCTAACCTACTTTACTTTGCATGTGTGAATATACTAAACTAATGTATATACCTAAAATGAAGGGTAGACACAATTATCCTTAGATTGGAGAAGGGAAGTTGATCATTCTGCTAAGATGCTTGGTAACATCTTTCCCTTTGTTCTACTTCTAAAATCCCCAGGAAGCCATCTGATCCAGGATTTGATTTCCTGTGTAGCTCTACTTCCCAGAAGGGATGTGTAGACAGTTGGCCTAGCTCCTGGACTAAGCATGCTTCCAGTTTTACATGAATAAATTGGCTTTTTTGACAGAGTAAATCAGAATCTGAGGTTGCTTTACATGAAACTGGCTCTAGAAATGAAAGAGCCAACAAAACTGCACAGAAAGTTCAGGAAAGGACAATGGGAATGAGATGTGGACATCTCTGTCATTGTATAGAGGGAAACCCTGTGGGTTTTCATGTCCTTCTTAAAAAGTATTTGCTTAATTATTTTTCTGAAAGGGAAGTTGGCATTGAACTTTAAGATCTATTGATATCAGGCATGTTCTAAAGCTTGAAAACTGGGATACTCATTCCCAGTATCCACACAGAAATGTCCACTTAAACTCATCAGTGACTTTTCATGTCTCCACTGAGATATACTATATCCTTTTGTGAGCTTCTGAACAGTCACACCCAGCTTTCCCATTTATGCTAATACAGGCTTCTAAGATATTAATAAAGAAACAGAATGAGATTGGAAAAATAAGTAAATTGGAAGTACACTTTACAAGGGCAACAATGCCCTTTCTCAACAGCACAGGCTAATAAATATGAAGTCCATTGCTGTGGGTAACCAAGAATTATATTAAGTGCTTCTCAGACTCTGAGCCCACAAGAGCAACAGGAACTATTTAAAAGTTTTCTTGTGTTAATTTGAGACTGACACAGAGAAATGGACAAGAGCCAATTGTACAAGAGTATACGCTTTCTTGGCCAAGTGGCAATGTGTTCAGCCTACAGAGGAGTTTAGATGGGACATTCTAGATTTGATGTTAAGGGTACAACTCATCCTGATCATTCACACACATACAGTGAATTGTGAATAAAAGGCTTTTAGGTGATAAGACAAAGACATTTTACTGAAAATTTTGGAAGTATATTAAAATGAGTAGCTTCAGACAAAACAAAATAGCCTTAGTCAGCAAGCCAAAATGTCCTGTCTCTTTGTAAACCATTCTCACTCTGAGAGGTTACATGTATTTCTAATTTATAATCTTGAATGCATGGAAATAATGTCTATCTAAGCAAAGCAAATCAGAGCTTTGGAGATTTGCATAACTGAAAGATAAACTTTTATTGTTGAGTTTATGATGTGACTGACATTAGACTTTTAACCCTATTAAGTGTAATTTGGGATTTAGGGGAGGGCTGCATAGCACCCTGGTGAGAACTGTGATGTGGGCTACAAAGCCCTTCTCTTTAGAAAACCTTTCTGGGCATTATCTGCTACTTCCTGAATACTGTTTCTACAGGTTTAAAGTTGCTGCTTCCCTTCTGGGGCATTGTTAAAAAGGAAACTGTGAAATACTTAATCTTTTTAAAGTCAAATGCAAACAATTCCACCTTAAAATAGTAAAACTCACTTTAAGCTGATCCGGCAGCCAGCCAGAAAGGGCATACATGCTGCACTTTGATAAAAAAGATGAAAAGTCTTTGTGAACGCTGTGGGAAGAGCTGCTGGGGAAAAATTTATTTCTTTCTCTTCTACCCTTTCAAATGAACACACTTACACTTACTGGTAGACTTTTCTTTTTGTCCTTTTGGGAAACCTATTGAAGCTAAAATTTTCCCTTTCCACCTGACCCTTCCATAATTCAGATACACTCTGATGATAATACCAACATGTTCTGATAATGTAGGTGAAACCATGAGATCCCATTTAAAGGGGTATCAAAGATTTATTAGGACACACTCATGGACATGCAACAGGGTAAATAATCATTGTGGTCTTTCATTTTTTCTGGGAGTGAAAGGAACCAGCAATCTGATCTCTGACCACCACATGAGAGAGTGAGTGATTACCTCCCTCTTCTTTCTAAGATGTCACATTATCAGACAAGAAGCACCATCTCTATCAGGCCAGATAGCCCAAGATCTTAAGTGGATTGAATGCCCACTATACCTCCTTCTATTGCCTAAATAAGAAGATTCTAAACCTAATACAAACTATATACAATAAGAACAATTATCAAGTATTGCCCAGGAATAAGAAAGGGTACTAATATGCACAAAAATAGAACTATAATCAACAAGAAAAACATTAAGAATCATGTACTGAATGCCCAGATCATAGGCAAATGGCGAATTTCAGAAATTATTCCAATAGCTGTCCTATCCTGAGAAGTCTAAGTCTTGTACCTAATATGCCTTAACTGGGATAAGAGAGGATAGTAAATGAAATAATTTAGTAGTCTTCAATCCCATCAAAGACCTGAGAAGGAAAATAACACTATCTGAGTAAGTAGGCAGTACAAGCAAGCAACTTCCAAAAGATGTAAGAAATGACAGAAATAGCTGGCTACTTGGACAGTCACCCAAAGTCTCTCTGCAACATTGGGGCAACCAAATTTGGCTATAGGCCTAGAATATTTGACAAACCATTTTTTCCTTTTTTAGTAGTAGGAAAATTTGAAAAACTCTCCTAATCTGTTTTGGCAAAGTTCAGCAGTTGCTTTTCCTTAAATCCTGATTGTCCAGTGAAAAGCATGTTTACTATCAACAGTTGAGTCAAGGGCAGTTTTTGCCTGATAGGCCAATTTTGCCAGGAAGAAACAAGTTCCATATGGTGTGTCTTCAGTGTTCATCATTCTCTGCTACCAGGATTGGTAGTTACCAGGAGCAGTTGTGTCTCATGTCAACAGAATTAATTTTAAATTATTAGAACATTCAAATGCTATATTCTGTAGGTCTTTGAAGTATTTGAAGATTATCTATCTATGCAGAATATATCTCTGTGCATCTAGAGAACCTAACTAACATAAGTATGACAAATATGGGTGACTATTAACCTGTAATTCTTAATAATCTATATAGTTTAAGATTATAATTTCACATTATAAAAATAAACAATCTTTAAACAGATGTGTAGTATGAGGACAATGACTTTGAAATTGTAACAATATAGAAAATATCTTGAGCAGAGGTAGAAATGTATAGTACAATATGACAAAAATATCCTTAATTTATATTAGTATACAAAATATCTTAGGTATAAGTAGAAATATGCATATGGCATAACAAAAATAATTTTACATTTGTGTGTAAAAATACTGTAAACAGAAATAGGAAAATAAGGAATATGACAAATATAATTCTGAATTTGTATTAGTAAACAAATTATCTTAAACAGGAATATAAAAATAATTTTACATCTGTATCAACATACAAGAATCTATACAAAAGTAAATTGTCTAAAACTAATAGTTGCTAAAATAGTTTACAAGTAGATACACTAATCTTCCTTAATATTCTATCCTATTTATTCCCTCCTTTGTTTTCAAAAAGAGATTACTGAGGCTAAACTTTATTGTTCCACCTCCAACTCTATTACAACTTAGAGCCAACATCTAACAGATGACAATTATCCACGACCATGATAAAACAAAATCTCTTGGGAGAGCGGGAGTCTGTTGTGTAATGGGTGATGGCATCTCTATGGGATCTTGCAAAACTAAAATAATGGTTAAGTATCAAGAGGACTAGCTGTAACATTTGTAGCCAGTCTCAGAGTATTGGGTAAGGCTTATCTGAAGTTCTAATCTAAAATTTTGGCTAGAGTGTTGTAAGAAGGTGGATCATTTCAGCTAGCCAATTTGGAATTATCTTAGGCAGTTTGGGGTCCAAACAAAACTGATGGTTGAGTGGTGTTTATTGCCTTGGTGGAATAATTATGAACCAGGTAGAATCATTGTTGCAGAGCCCCGTCTTGGAGGCAGATGCCGCACAGGCTAGTTGTAGGTGATGGTGTTCAGTTGGACCAGGTTGGGCACAAGGTGAAGCCATGAGAGCCAACCAGGGTATCACAGATTTATTAGTATACACAATTAGGTGAATAGCTGCTGTGGTCTTTCATTCTGCCCTGGGGTGAATGAAACCAGTAGTCCAGTCTATGACCACCACACAAGAGAGAAAATGATCACCCCCTCTTCCTTTTAAGAGGTCACAAGGGCAGACAAAATGCACCACCTCTATTGAGCCAGATAGGCCAAGGTCATGGGTGGAGCAAATGCCCAATACACTGATACTTCTTTGTCCTTGGCTGAAAACAAACTGAACCACTGTACATAGCAAAAAGCTCTCCAGAGAAAAGACAGAATAAGTGACAGTTTAAAGTAGATGCAGCTCTCCAGGTTCAGCCCCAGGATTATAAAAGTCTTTGGTTTTATAAAGATACTGAGAGTCCCACACTGTTTTTCCCTGAATGGTGGAAGCAATGACAGACAGGAACTGCATAGGTGGTATCACCATACATAATTTTTACCTTTGAAATAAAGTGGAAAAAAAACTTTATGCAGTCTGCTTGGGTGTGTCAGCAGCAGTTGACAAGGTCAGCACTCATCCTTGGCAGACAGAAGATGGCTTCATGATTTCATGTCACAGTATGAGTATTTAAAAAAAATCTTGTGGGCTGGAGAGATGCTCAGTGGGCAAAACTTGATAACCTAAGTGAGGATTGTTAGAACCAGTGCCAAAAGTCAGGTACAGAACTGCAAGCCCCTATGGGCAGGTACAAGACAGTAGAAACACTGGGCAACTTGCCTGGCATTCACTCAATGAACACCAGGGCATCCTTTCTCAAGCCAAGTGGAAGGCTGTTATCTGCAGTTGTCTTCTAACTTCCGCATATACACTGTGATATATACATTGTAGCAAACATTCTGCTGAACTCACACACATGTGTATATTAAACAATTATGTGAAAGATAATTATACCACATATACACATATATGCATATTGCACATGTATATGTTATATATGAGTATTAACATATATTAAAGTTTAATGATTAGCATGTGCAACAGGAGCTGTCTCTTGTTGACTGGTTAAACATATCTTTTTTTGTGTGTTAAAGGATATAGAGCTGGCACCACAGCTCTAACTTGTCCTGCTTTATGTGACTACTCTATGGTTTCTTTAAAGAATGCTTGTGTGCTTGGTAGCATCTCAGATTTAGGAGTTGCTCTAAATCTATCTTTTCAAGAGGTGTGTATTTTCTGACTAGACCTGGGAGATAAAGTCCTAGATGAGCGCAGAACTAACAAGATGAACTAGTATTACCTTCCTAAACTCTGGCCTGCTGGACCTAAGAGTGCCACGGACCAGCTCTCTGGGAGCTCAACGACCGAGGGAGAACAGGGGTGAAGGCTCGAGGAGAACTCAGGATTGGGCGAATGACAGACACACAAACACAAGAGAGGTTTGAATCTGCTGTAATTTTCTGAAGGCAAAGCATAGC
>LOEQ01007213.1:19718-33521 GCA_001685075.1 Bramus lutescens | reverse complement strand
TCCCAGCATTCTGTTCTGTACTCCACCCACCTAAGGGCTGGCCTATCAAAGGGGCCAAGGCAGTTTCTTTATTAACCAATGAAAGTAACACATAGACAGATGACCCTCCTACATTAGTGTTCTGACCCAATATGACTATGATCTTTGGGAGACAAAGATTCCAATGCCTGATAGATACGGGAAATAACAGGACAGTCCTCAGAAAGGAAGAGGTCTTGACCAACAGGGATCTCATAACCAAGCCATTTGTTATAGGGGTTAGGGGAAAGTCTATGTTCCAAGAAATGGTCAATTCCATAAGTTGGGTGGGTCCAGATGGAGACAAAGAAAAGTTCAGGCCTCTGATCCTCCTGGGACAAGATTTGTTAGGACAAATGGATGCTGTTATTACTGCTGACCACATAGCCTTTTATGATGATAAAACTGAGCAAGGTGTCATCAGGCAGACCCCCAACACCTGGGTTCACCCACAAAAGTAAAGGACACTGCTCCTAGGGTCCTCTCCCATTAGGTGGGCACCTGATAAGCCAGTATGGGTGGAACAGTGGCCATTACCTGAACTTAAACTTAAGTTGCTTAAGGAAATCACCAGAAATCTGCTTAAAGAAGGATGGATAAGGCCCTTGATGAGCCCCTTGAATAGCCTTGTGTTTGTGATATGTCACAGGACCTATGAGCAGTCAGTGCCCACATGGAGCTAGTAGGAGCCCCTTTAAGGGGCTTAACTTGGGCCCCAGCAATCCCCTCACAGTTTCACCTCACTGTAATCGATCTAAAGGACTACTTCTCAATTCCTCTTCATGAGGAGGATTGCAAAAAGTTTACCTTTTCCATTTCTACAGTTAACTCCTCTCAACCTAATGAGAAATATGAATGGGCTGTCCCCCCACAGGGGATGGCCAATAACCCCACAATATTTTGCCAATATTTGTTTAGTATACTCTCTTATTTTGGCAAATATGTTTAAATACATGATCTAATCATTGGACATTTGCAGGAATGAGGGCTAGCTCCCTGGGTAACCACTATTTTTGATATCCTCCAACAACATGGCTTTAAAATATCCCCAAAGAAAATACAAAAGTTACCTCCATTTCATATATTGGGGATCCCAATTAACATTCGCTCAAGCCTAAATATTTAATTAATCCTGCCTGAGCCTCTCACTTTATCGGGGTTACAAAAGATACTGGGGGAAATTAACTGGGTAAGGCCCTGGTTACCTGTACAGACTGGGAGACTAGATGATCTACTAAAAGGAGGCAACCTTCTGAGATCATTTCCTTACCCCCTGAGTGCCATCAGGAACTCACTGAGTTTGTCAAGGAGCTCCATCAGGCTTCTTGGGTGAGACATAATCCTAACATTCCAATCCAAGGCTGGATGTTCTTGGGGAAAAATACTATGCTGCCTGCCGTTGTTTAGAAGTCACAACCACTAGAATGGGTACACATTCAGAGTGTACTCTCTAGTCAATCAAATAGCTGATATGATTATAAAAATCAAGGACATGCCCCTATGACATTATGGAAAAGATCCCTCTAAATTAATCGTTCCATTCAAAATTAAAGATTTAGAATGGGTGGCCAGACATTGTTCTAGATCCCCTGGAGGGATTTCTGGGGAATGCTGGACACCCACTTTGGGGAGTCCCGGTGGTTAGTGAAGCTATATCAAGAACTACACTGGAGAGTCTCCTTAGTCTTTTCTTATAGGTCCCTACCCCAAGCATTCACTGTTTGTACAGATGGTAGGAAGAATGGGGCTGCCTTTGTAGTTTTCCTTCCAGTGGGGACCAAGACCAAGATTACCAAAATTCTCCCTTTGGAGGATCTGCTCAATATAAATAAATGATGACCATATATATTGCCCTATAAGAGGTCACAGAACCCTGCAACTTCTATTTAGACAGCTCTTATATGGTGAACCTACTGCCACACTTACCCTATGCCTATATCAGATTGGATGCTAATACTATTTCTTGATGATACAACTCACATCACTCTTAGAAGGTAGAAGAAACCCCATTCAGTATCTCAGAGGACACCAAAGCCTCCCTGGCCTCATTTCCCAAGGGAATGCTGCTATGAATGTTGTAGCCTCACCCTGTCTCATAGAGGTCTCAACTCTGCCCATACAAAATGCTACCCAAATGCATGACTTAACTCATGCCAACTGGAGAGGACTCAAATATAAAGCTAAGGAAGCCTGGCAGTTATGCTTGCATCTGTAGTTTCCATTCTGTTACTCAGACTTTCCATTTCCAAAATTCCCCCAATTTGTGTTTTTTTATTGCCTCTATTTCAGTTTTCAAGTCTTGAACTGTTTGATTTTTTTATAGGTTTCTTTAAGAGATTTATTGATTTATTTCATTTTTTGTCTCGTTTTCCAAATTTTTTAAGATAAATTTTCGTTTCCTCTTTAAAAATCTCCATCATCATCATAAAGTTACATTTAAAGTCATTTTCTTCGGTTTCTTCTGGGATAGGGTGATCAAGTCTTCTTTTTGTATGACCACTGGGTTCTGTTGTTAACATGTTGCTTTTTAGGTTATTGCATGAAGTCGTGCATTGATGCCTGCCCATCTCTTCCTCTAATTGGTGCCTACAGTGTCTTTGCCTCTTGGTCCAATAATTGGAGTTGCAGTCTGTGTCTTTAGAAGTTATTCTTGGTTTGATCCATACTATCACTCTCTGTCTCAAGGAGCTGCTCAAGTCTCTCTTAGCCTATTCTTCTGGTCCACTCTCTTGGTCTGCTCTCTTTGTACACTCTTTGCCATCACAGCTTGTGCTTCAGAGTTCTTCTGAGGTCCTGGGGGCATGGAAGCATTTTGGGACAGAATGGGACTTGTATCTTACAGAGTCCAATTGATGGGGTGGGAGTGTTGGAGCAGCCTCCCTGCAGGGAGCTTGCCTGCTGGCTTGGTCTAGAAGTTGTGGCAGGTGGGGGAGGATCCTGTGGGTTTGCCCCAGTACCAAGGTCCTAGAGCATGGGGTGCCCTGCTGGATGGGTAATTACTCACCTCTTGGTCTTCTCTGTGCAGTTGCAGCCTATCCTTCAGAGTTCCTCTAAGATTATGGAGGATAAGTGGGTTTGTGGGCAGAGTGGGACTTTTAGTTTACAGAGTCTTATTGGTGAGGTGGAGGTGTTGGGGCAGCCTACCTGCAGGTAGCTTGCCTGCTGGCTGGCTAGAGAAGCTGTGGCAGAAGGGGGAGGGGTCCAGGGTTTTGCCCCACACCAAGGGCCTAGATAGTGGGGTGTCCAGCTGGGTGGATGAACACTCACTTTTTGGTCCACACTGGTTCCTCTGAGGTCACAGGGGATAGGTGCCACAGCAACTCTTATAAAGGAAAATGTTTAATTAGGCTGACTTGCATTTTCAGAGGTTTAGTCCATTATCATCATGGTACAACATGGTAGCATGCAGGCAAGCATAATGCTGAAGTTGGGAGTCCTACATCTTCATCGGCAGGCAAAAGGAATGGCCCTGTCTCGCTGATTGTGGCTTGAGCATATATGAGAACCTCAAAGCCTGCTTCCAAAGTGTCACACTTCCTCCAACATGACCACACCTATTCCCACAGGTCCATATCTCCTAATAGTCACTTTGGGGGCCATTTTATTTCAAACCACCACATTCCACCCCCTGGTCCCCAAAGGCTTGAAGCCATATCATATCATAATGCAAAAACACATTCAGTCCAACTTCAAAAGTCCCCACAGTCTGTAACTGTTCCAAAATTATTTAAAAGTCAAAACTTCAAAGTCTCTTCTGAGATTCATGTAATACCTTAACTGTAATCACCTGTAAAATCAAAATAAGAAGCATATCACATACTTCCAACATATAACAATACAGGATATACATCAACATTCCAACACATAGGGAAGGGAGAATAGTGTGGAAATTCTGGCCCCCAAAAAGACTGAAAATCAGCTGAGCACGCTTCAAACTCTGCATCTCCATGTCCAATGTCAAAGTACTCTTCAGATCTCCAACTCTATTCAGCTTTGTTAACTGCAGCACACTTTTTTCTTGGGCTCGTTTTGCTCCCTTTTATTTGCTGTTCTCAGCAGGTATTCCACAACTCTGGCATCTCTAACTTTTTGGGTTTTCCAAGGCAATCCAGGCCTCTCCTTCACAACTTCACACAATGGCCTCTCTGGGCCTCCATTCATAGACACGCCCACCACATGACTGGCCTCAGTGGCTTTCCTTAGTTGTGGAGGAATTTTCCATAGCTTTCTTCCATCTTTGATTGTAAAGTCAGAACCATGTGGCCCAAACTGCCAAGTTCTACTACTGGCTGGGGATTGAACTT
The DNA here is from genome assembly GCA_001685075.1 of Bramus lutescens. NCBI lineage: Eukaryota > Metazoa > Chordata > Mammalia > Rodentia > Cricetidae > Bramus > Bramus lutescens. Next base: position 29,199 of record LOEQ01007213.1, on the reverse strand, counting down.
GGCCCTCTTGTTTAATTCCATCTTCACTTTCTGTTTTCAAATTTTTTCTTTACTGTCTAAGCTTAGCTATGCTGAAACTACATCTGTAGATCAGACTGGTCTTGAACTAAGAAACTTTCCAGTTACATCATCACCATTTTTCTGTTCTTGATAGTAACCTTCACTGTCTAAGCCTGGCTTTTCCAGAACTTGCTCTGTAGACTAAGATATGTACCAGCCTCTGACTTCTGAGTGTTGGGATTAAAGGTGTGTACTACCATACCTGGTTCTAAGCTTTTCTTTAGTTTCTTTATACAAGTTTAAAACTTACCTGGGAGGATCTTGCCCTGAGACTGAGGTCACCACTCCTTTTATTTTATTTTATTGGTTTTTTTTTTGGTTTGCTTGATTGTTTTTGTTTTGTTTTGTTTTGAAACAAGGTTTCTCTGTGTTGCTTTGCAGCCTGTCCTCCTCTGTAGACCAGGCTGGCTTCTGACTCACAGAGATCCGCCTGCTTCTGTCTCCTAAGTGCTGAGAATAAAGGCTTATGCCACTACCTACCACACCACCTAGATTTATTTCATTTCTTAATCTGTTTGTCTCATTGGACACAGAAATTAGCTCCAGTTTCTGGTGTGTCTTTTCTCTTCAAATTTTGCATTCTTTTGTTTCTTTTCATTATAAATGTATAAAAAAGTAACCAGCAATAACCACATAACAGTCAATATTAGGTTGTTTTGAGATTTCCTTTGCCAACAGAATTAATCTAAAGCTCTTCTCTTTAGCCTCAGGAAGACTCTTCAGATAAAAGCAAACAACAGCCACATTCTTCACCAAAACATTACAAGAATTATCTAGTCCACATATTAATATCCTTCTTCTCTTAAACCTCTGGAACCAGGGGGCCACCACTGAAATCACACTCAGTGCCACTGTCTTCCATACTGCTACTGGTATGATCCATTATGCAGCACTTCAAACGTTCCACTGCTTTCCTAATTCGAACTGTAAAGTTGACATTCCTCCAAATAAAAACATGGTCAGGCCTATCTCAGCAATACCTCAGTCCCTAGTACCAACTTCTGCCTTGGTTAGGGTTTCTATTGCTGTGAAGAGACACCATGACCATGACAAATTTTATAAAAGAAAGATATTTAATTGTGGTGGCTTACATTTTTAGAGGTTTAGTCCATGATCATCATGCTACAATATGGTGGCATACAACAGACATGGTGCTGGTTCTGAGAGTCCTACCCTTAACTCAAGAGACAACAGAAAATGGTCTGTCTCACTAAATGTGACTTGAACATATATGGGATATCAAAGCCTTCCTAGAGAATGACATACTTCCTCTAACAAGAACACATCTACTCCAACAGGTGCATACTTCCTAATTGTGACATTACTTTTGGGGACCATTTTCTTTCAAACCATTGTATCTTTCAAGAATTAAAACCTGAATTTGATCCTTAGAACCCATGTAAAAATGTTGGGCATGGTGACATATGCTTATGATCACAGTCTGGGGAGATGGATGTAAGTGTAAGGATGCTAGGACTCACTGGTCAGTCAGTCCAGTTAATTGCTGAATTCCAGGCCAAAGAGAGAGCTTGACTCAATAGAGGTGGATAATATTTTGAGAATATTACCCAAAGATGTCCTCTGGACACACACATGTACATTTCAAAAGTAACTTGAAACTTTTTATATTGATGAATTGCATCACTTTTCAAAATATCTGTGAATATTAGGCAACAACAATCTGCTAAGGTGTATGATTAAAATGTGTTTCCTCACTGTAATAACATAGAGATAAGAAGTGTGCTGGCTAATTTTATGTCACTTGATACAAGCCAGAGTTATCTTGAAGAAGGGAACCTCAGTAAAGAATATGTTGCCAGAAAATTTGGCTGTGAGGCACTTTTTAATTAGTGCTTGATTGGGGGAGAGCCCATCCCATTATGGATGGCCCTATTCCTAGGCTGGTGGTCCTGGGTTTTATAAAACACAGACTGAGCAAGTCATGACAATCAAGTGAGTAAGCAGCATTGGTTTTTTACACTGTTTTAAGTTCCCATGCTGATTTCATTGGATGATACTGTGGAAGTGTGTGGTGGTTTGAAAGAAAATGGCTGCATAGGCCCATAGGAATGGCACTATTAGGAGATGTGGCTTTGTTTAAGTAAGTGTGGATTTGTTGGAATAGGTGTGTTACTAGAGGGAGGGCTTTGAGGTCTCATATGCTCAAGCCAGGTCCAGTGTGGCAATCTCTTCCTACTGCCTGCAGATCAAGATGTAGGACTCTCAACTCCTTCTCTAGTACCATGTCTGCCTGCATGCCACCATGTTACACCATGATGATAATGGACTAAACCTCTTAACTTTAAACAATCATCAATTAAATATTTTCTTTTATAAGAGTTATCATGGTCATCATATCTATTCACAGTGATAGAAACTCTAAGACAAATTATAAGTCAAATAAACCCTTTCCTCCCCAGCTGGCCATGGTATTTCATTGCAGCAATGGTAACCCTAACTAGTACATGCTATTGTAATGCAGAGCTTCAGTTGATGAAAAGCAACCACTGAATCTGTTTCCACAAATAGTTTCTGAACAGTGAAAGGTGATCCAGGCTGAATTATAAAGAATTAAACAGTGGTCTATGTGGTGTTTTGAAAGAAAATAGCCACTAAAAGACTGACACTATTAGGAGGTGTGTGTGGCCTTATTACAGGAAGTATTTTACTGTGGCAGTGAAATTTGAGGTCTCTTTTTCTCAAGCTTCCCTCAGTGTGACATTCTTTCCATTACTTGCATGATGTAGCACGCTTAGCTCCAGCACATCTGCCTGCACATTGTCATGCTCCTTTTCATGATCATGATGCACTGAACCTCTGAAACAGTGAGACACCCTCAATTAAGTGTTGTCTTTACAAGAGCTGCCATGGTCATAGTGTCTCCTCACAGCAATAGAAACCCTAGCTAAAGCAGGGTGGTGGTGGTGCACGCCTTTAGTCCCAGCACTTGGGAGGCAGAGACAGGCAGATCTCTGTGAGTTCAAAGCCAGCATGGTCTACAAAAGCTAGTCCAGGACAGGCTCCAAAGCTACAGAAAAACCCTGTCTCGAAAAACAAAACAAAACAAAACAAAACAACAGCAAAATAAAAACAAACAAAAACGAACAAACAACAACAACAAAAGAAACCCTAACTGAGACAGAAATTGGTACTAAAATTGGGGCATTGCTGTGATAGGCCTGACTATGCTTTGTTTAGAGAAATATAGACTTTGGTACTTTGGGATAAGAATGCAGTGCAATGCTTTAAGCACTATTTAATGGGGTATACTAGTAGGAGCAAGGAAGACAATGGTACTAATAATGGAGGTAGCTAAAGAGGTTTCAGAGAAGAATTTTAGTATGTTGCCTGGATGGAGACTGTTCTTATGATATTTTGGTGAAAGAAGTGGATGCATTTTGTCCTTGTCTGAAGAGTCTGCCAGAGACTAAAGTGAAACATTTTGGACTAATTCCACTGGCAGAAGAAATCTCAAAACAGCCTGGTATAGACTCTGCCATGTCTATATTAGTGGTAACTCTAATGAAGATATATAACAAAAGGAGCAAGTTGAGCAAGAAAAATATTTGAGGAAGAAAAGATCACCAGAATGTAGAATTGAGCTAGGTTCTTTGTTTAAGGAGATGAGCAGATTAAGAAATAAAATAAAGGGAGTGGTGACCTCAGATCACACCCAGATGAATGAAATTAGAGATACGGAGAGCATTTTGACATTAGATACAAGGATGTAGAGTTTGGAGGATATAACATATGTCATTATATGGTAGAAGTATGTGATCTGCTTTTTGATGTTGATTTTTGCAGGAGATTACAGTTAAGAGATTTCCATGCATCTCAGAAAAGACTTTGGACTTTGAACTTTTAAAAGTAGTTGAGACTGTGATCTGTGGTAGACTAAGATGACTTTTGATGTTGGACTGAATGATTTTTTTTATTATATGGCTATAATCCTTTGGGGGAAACTGGAGTATATGGTGCTTGTAGTGGGAGATGAGAGAAGATTCTGGAGAGGCCAGAGATCTGTGAGCTGTTTCTGGAAGAATGATGAGAAAAGATTCTGGAAAGGCCAGAGATCTGAGAGCAGTTTCTGGAAGGACAGTGAACTCAGAGACCATTTCAGGCTGAGGAACAGTGTGCAGTGTTGTACGACTTGGCACCTGCTTGTACTTGTACAAAGGATCAGACAGCCAATGATAGATACATTCTAGTGACCAAATCTCCTTTGTCTGCTACCTCATTTAGGGGACGGGCTACGTGTGCCCTCTTTCCTGTTCCTCCTCCATCTTCTTTGGCTCTAGCTCTGGCTTCTTTCTTCCTTTATTTTTCTAGTTTAGAACTGAAAACAAAAAGGAAAACTTGCAGTTTTATTTAGATACTGAAACTAATAATTTTTATGGCACTTATTATCTCTGTGTTCAGTGGCTGCAGAGCACACATTGGGACTTAGTGTCTCATTCCATGTCTTTGAACTCTAGCTGAACAGATCAACAAAGACTCACTTTCAATAAAAGACTCTCCTGGTTTAGGAGGCTAGAGGCTGGTCACAACCATCTCTGTGGCCCCGGAGTTGGTTAAAAGCATGAGGGTGACCCCCAAGTTTCTTGGGGGCATGGGGTGATGCTGAAGTTGACTGGGAGCATGGAGGTGACCCTGGAGTTGGCTGGGAGCATAGGGGTGACCTTGCAGTTGTTTAGAAGCAGAGACTCTACAGAGTTATGTGCTTAGGGAAGAAATGCCTCTATTGAGGGTTGCAGAGACTCATTTTGAGTGCATAGAAAAAAATAAAGGAAAATATTAAGCAAACCAATACTATTTGTGTAGAGAACACCCCCCCCACACACACACACAATGATGCATTCCTGGACATAGCAACTGAAAGAAGAAACGTGAAAAATAGGTATCTTTCTCCTTCTAAGCTGCATTCCCCACATGGCTGACAGAAAGTTAAAAATACTCGGCTAGTAGGAAAAGGTGAGAAATGGGATGACTCAGTCCTTCCACAAAAAGACTCTGCAAAGTCTGGTCAGACCCTGCATCACCAGACACCATGTCCTCCCAGGCCACATTCAAGATGTGTGAAATGGCCTGCCTGAGAGCTGCCATAAAAAGCTTTTGAAGGTGACAAAAATGTCAGGATTACAATTAAAGAAACAAAATTCAACTCTTCTAATTAAAAGAAGCAGAAAAAACTTGTGACCTCTAGTGAATTCTTGGTAGAGCCCAACTCTCTTGATCTCAGGACTTGTGCTCCTTTGCCTGGCCTGATTTGGGCTGTTCGTTCATCAGGGTAATAATAACTGGGCTTGTGAAGCCTCAGCAATCCTAACACATTGTTCTTGGACTTAGACATGAATTTGGACTTCCCCAACTGACCTAATGCTGCTTTTTATGACTAACTTGTAATTCTTTTTAATACTCACTTCTATTGGTCTATTCTCCCCTCTCTCGTTTCTCCCATCTTTCATTCTTTTCTCCTTCCATCTCTCTCTCTCCCTTCTCTCTCTATGTCCCTCCTCTGCTTCTCTTCCTTCTTCTTCATCCCTCTGACTCATTTCTTTGTCTCCCTTTCTTTCCACAGTTAGTTGTTTAGAAATCATTTAAGTAAAATTTAATTTGATTGTTTTAGAAAAACACAGAAAAATGGAAGATAATCTGGGAAGCTCCCCTAGACACTTTTCCTTATCATAGACATCATGCATTAATAAGGTACATTTGTTGCAATATATGAACAATGTTAAGTTTTAAGTAAAACTCTAAAAATGACATCTAACTAGTTGATCAACACAAATGGTTTCCATTGCCTTGGGTTGGTCTTTGTTTACTGAAAGCATCCTGTGACTCCACTAGTGGCCTTACATGTGGTGTAGCCAAATCTTCTGACCCTTTTCTGAATTGCTGTGACTCTGTTCTTTGATCTGGTGCTTCTTGCTATTATGTAAACTTTTTTTCTTCCACGTGAAATCTCTTCCAACTGTAGCATTAGAAGAAGCACTAGGTGACACACTTGAAATTTTCTATCATGCCATTATTCCCACTGTGTCTGAATTAGGTTGCTATTGCTGTGATGAAACCATGGCCAAAGCAACTCGGGAGGAATGGGTTTATTTGGCCGATACTTCCATATTGCTGTTCATCTTTGGAGGAAGTCAGGACAGGAAATCAAGCAAGGCAGGAACCTGGAGGCCAGAGTTGATGTCATGGAGGAGTGCTGCTTATTGGCTTGCTCCTTATGGTTTGCTCAGTCTACTTTCTTATAGAACCTAGGACCACAAGCACAGGAACAATTTCACTCTCTGTGAACCTGACTCTCCCACATCAATCTAATTATGAAATGTTCTAATTATGAAAATGTCTTACAGGCTTGCCTACAGCCCAATCTTCTAGACATTTTCACAACTGAATGTCCCTCCTCTCAGGTGGCTATAGCTTATGTCAAGTTCATATATAAACTAGCCAGCACACAATATCTGAACTTTATCTTCATTTCCTTGTTTTTTTTATCAGTATCTATTTACCCTTTCAAAATTCCAGTTATGTTTCCATATTATATTTGGTACCTCTGTCTCTGTGGAGTTCCTGAAAATTTCAACATTCAGCCAACAGACAGGCCACATGCATCCCAGGATAGCTATTAATGGGGCCTAACATGTTTGAAGATTGAAATGTCATATTTTAATATCAAAGTATTAAATAACCCTGTGCATGGACTCTTCTTCCCTAAGATTTTTCCCATATCTTTGGTATTTAAAAACTATATTGACAACCTGAGGATTGATTTATGCTTTGTAGACTTCTGTGGAGTAATTCTTCTGTACACTATGTGAATATATGTCACTATGATTGGTTTATTAAACAAGCATCCTGGCCAATAGCTGGTCAGAATAAAGCTATATAGGAAAACCAAACTGAGATAGATGAGATGAAGAAGTGTGGAGTCTAGAGATGCCATTCAGCTGCCGAAAAAGTAGGACATAAAGAAAATGAGGTTGCCAGGTTTTGGTGGCTCATGCCCTTAATCCCAGCACTCAAAATCAGAGGCAGGTGGATCTTTGTGAGATTGAGGCCAGCCTGGTCTACAAGAGCTAGTTCCTGGGCAGGCTTCAAAGCTACAGAGAAACCCTGTTTCAAAAAAAAAAAAAGAGAGAGAGAGAAAATGTGGTAACATGGCGAAGCATACGCAAAAAATAAAGGGTTAATTTAAGTGCAAGAGTTAGCTAGTAATAAGCCTGAGCTATCAGCCAAGAATTTCTATGTGTAAGTCTTTGAGTGGTTATTTGGGAACTTGCAGGTTTGAGAGAAACATCTGACTACAGTAGACTGCTCTTCATCAGTTATATATTTTTTGTTTCCTATGATTAGGCTGGAATAATGGACTTTTAAAAATGAAAAGAAATTTTATACAGAGCATTGGATTGGGGATGCTTCTCACTTTTGTTCCTCTTCCTAACCTGACTGGAAGGTTTTCCTTCCCTCATGTGTGTGTTGTTCTCCAGAAATTCATTAGAATGTACAGTAGATTTAAATAGTAGAAAATTAACCCTTGCCTCCTAGAATGTGACAGGACAACATAAATTATTTAGAATCTTTCTGCACAAGAAATTAATTTATTCTCTAATTCTTTGCCCATGCAAACATTTAAAAGTATCAGTTTCTGGCCTGACAATATAGCTTCAGTAGTCTGAGGGTTTGCTGGCATGCTTGAGACTCAGGGTTTGATCCTTAGCACCATAGAAAACTGACTGTGCTGTTGCACCTGTCATCCTAGCCCGCAGGAGGTAGGGACAGGTAGATTAAAAGGTGAAAGCCCTTCTCAGCTCTGTAAAGAGTTTGATATTTCCTTTCTCATAAAAGTATAAAAAAATTCAGTGTATATGCATGATTATTAACTTTATAATTTAGAACGAGTAATTTATCATTTATTTTGGTGTTTAACTGGGGTAAAGTTAATATTTAAGAAGTCACTGTCTTTCCCATGAACTCTTTCTCCTTATTAAATTAAAAAAGATTATGTGCATGAATGTTTTGACTCTATATATGTCTGTGTACCACTTATATGCCTGGTCCCAGAGGGGGCCAAAAGGGGGATCCAATCCCTTGGAAATGTTATAAATGGTTGTGAGCCCCCATGTGGGTGCTGGGTGCTGAACTTGGGTCCTCTGCAGTAGCAGCCAATGCTGCTAACCACTGAACTATTTTTCCAAATCTTATTCACTACTCTTAATATTTTTGATGAATGTAAACTGAATGATATTCTTTGGAGAGTTATAAATCATGAATTTTGCTGGCAGACTTCAACTCTTCACTCAACACTGGACAGGTCTGTCAGACAAAAATTAACAAAGAAATAAGGGAACTAACATATGGACTTAACAGATATCTATAGATCATCTATAGACTCAAATGGATTTAACAAACATCTATAGAACATTCCACCAAAACTTAAAAGAATCTACACTTTTTCTCAGCACCTCGTGAAACTTTCTCAAAAAATTGACCACATACTAGGCAACAAAACAAACTTCAACAGCTACAAAAAATTAAATAACCCCTTGTATCTTATTGGATCACCATGGCTTAAAATTAGAATTCAACAGCAACACTAATTCCATAAAACCCACAAACACATGGATATTAAGGAATGATTACCTGAAGCATCAACGGCTCAAGGAAGAAATAAAGGAAGTAAGACTTCCTAAAATCCAAAGAAAATAACCACACAAAATACCCAAGTTCCTGGGACACGGTGAAAGCAGTGTTAAGAGGAAAGTTCATAGCACTAAATGCCTACATAAAGAAGCTTGAAAAATCCCACACTAGTGAATTAACAGAACATTTGAAAACTCTAGAGCAAACTCGCCCTTTTGTCTGTGGGCTCCTTCAATCTCCAAGAGTCCTATCCCTGAGCTGAGGACAACCTTTCAGACTGGTGAGTGGGTGCCATCCCGCGGTGGGGCGGAACATCCCCTGAAAGGAGCACTGGGCCTCTTCAGCTCCTGCTCCAGGGGCTTCTTTGTTTCAGTCATCCCTGCCCCCCACCCCCAAGCCTGCCCTATTGTCTTCAAGGTCCTTGGCCCAGGAACAGTTCCTGCTCATGCACTAAGGCTGTCCACCCAGTGGGGTGAGTGTCTGCCAGCCAGGCAGGCCAGAATGTCCCCACAAGGGAGTTCCGGGCACCTTCAGCTTCTGCTGCAGGGTCTTCTGTGTTCCACTCGAACCTGCCCTCCCCACCACGTTCGTCCTTTTGTCTGCGGGGTCCATGGACTACCATGAGACCCTGTTTCTGTGCTGAGGAGTTCCATCCGGATAGCCACTCACAGCAAAGATTGGACCAAGACACCAAGACTCTCCTGGCTCCATTTGAAGAAAGAGAGGGGCAGGCACCAATGCAAGAATTCCTCCAACAACCTGAAAGGCAACATGA
>LOEQ01007212.1:40868-56938 GCA_001685075.1 Bramus lutescens | reverse complement strand
TTCTACTGCATGTACTGGCTATGTGGGAGCCTAGTCTGTTTGGATGCTCACCTTCCTAATCCTCACTGTGGGGTGGAGGACCTTGGATTTCCCACTGGGCAGGGAACCCTGACTGCTCTTTGAACTGGAAAAGGAGGGGGAGGGGGAATGGGGAGAGGGGGAAGAAAATGGGTGGATGGGAGGAAGTGGAAATTCTTAATAATAATAAAAAATTAATAAAAAGAATGTAGAAAAAGACAAGATATCCTGAGTAAATTGGGAGAATGGGGATGCTGGGAGAGGTTAGAATGAGAGGGAGGAATAAGTGAGGGGGGCAGATAAAAGTATAAAGCTCAATAAAATCAATTTTAAAATTTTGCCTTTGCTTCCTGTTGCTCCTTTTTTCCTCAAACATTACATTTATCCTTGCTCAGCATGCCCAGTTTCATTACAGAGCTACATAAGGCTGACCTCAAATAACCACAACACAGTTAATGCTAGGCTTTTTTGGAATCTCTTCTGCCAATGCAATTAATCCAAAAAATCTTTAATTACCCTCAGAAAGATAAGGACAAAAACAACTGCACTGTTCATTAAATATCACAATAACAATCCACAGGCCATATATTAATGTTCATCTTTGTAATTCCTTGTGGTAAGCCCCCATAGTTCAAACAACTCTCTGCATCACAGTCTTTCATGTTTCTACTAGTATGGTCCTTTAAGCCCTTCATAAAGCATTAAACTTCTTTTCTAAACAGAAACTCCAAAGTTCACATGGTTAGGACTATCACGCCAATACCCCAATCCCTGGTACCAGCTTCTGTTTTAGTTGAAGTTTCTCTTGCTGTGAAGAGACACAGAGATCACAGCAACTCTCATAGAAGAAAGCATTTAATCAGGGCTATATTTTATCCATAGTACAGAGAAGCATACTGATAAAACTCCCAATGTCAAATGCTGGAGAAGTTCAAACAATAAAAAAAAGAAGTATCTCCTTGTAACTCAGTTTTACAAATGCCTGCAATTTAATGCATATACAAATGATCAATGACAGGTGAAAAAAGTCAAATCCCTTTCTATGAAAAATTTCCCAATGATGTAAATATTCTCCATAGCAAGAATGACCCATTGCTACTCCTCAAAAGTGATTGTCACTTCTTGGAAATATTACTCATAGGAACTGTGATGGGTAGTGTTTTTTATTGTTAACTTGGTCAAATGATCTAGCATCATTTGAAAAGAGGGAACATCAATTAAAATAAGGCTTCTATCAGATTGGTTTATATAGAAAAGGACCTGTGACTTCCCTACTAGTGATTTTAGAGCAACCAAATATGAGTTTAGCAGACTTTATATTAAATGGAAACATTTGCACACACCCCATACACATGAGAGAGGGAGAGAGAGAGAGAGATTTGGTTGTGAGAATATGTCAGGAAATAACTAGAGTCACATGGTGCCATGAAGAAAATTGTGTAGCTCACTGTTAGCTTGTTTCTGCAATGAACACTGTAGCTTAAATACCAAAAAGGACCCCAAAAGAAATGAAAGAAAAGAAAATGAAATCTGTTCTCATAATCAAAAACATCTGAACAGTAAGCAACCTGGACAAGAATTTCATAATAACTAATTAATAAAAAAACCCACATGTTTTCTAAACATCTTTTGATTTTGGAAATCTTTCAGTACAAACATAATATCTGTAACAAACCAAAATGCAGACTTGTGGAGCTCAGTCCTAGTGTGTTCAGCTACAAAGCACACATAAGGCTCAGAGAACATTGTAGAAGAGGGTATGGGATGAAAACATTGTAAAAGCCAGTGAGTCAGGGAGCTTTCCATGAAATTTTTGTTTCCTAATAATTATTAAAAACTGAAAATTCAGAGTCTTACCAATATGACTGCCCAAAGATGAGCTTAAAGGGAATTACATCAATGAACATTACAAACTGTATCTAGAAAAGACCAGGACATATATGCAGAGAACTATAGACAACTGAAGAAAACTGGAAATTAAGAGAGGTAATTTTCCTCAGGGAAGAGTTCAGCAATTTGGTGTCCAGTACTAAACCAAAACCCTAAAACATATCTAAAGATAACATTATATGGGCTGAAAAAGTGATATATAAGAAAATATATAGATATATTAGGAATATCTATCTATATTTAATTAGGAATATCTATATCTATTATGTTATATTAAAATAAGTATTAAATCCATATGATTTTATCTAGGTATGTTTTCCTACTTACGTACATCCATAATATATACTCCCATGTGTTTTAAGAATTCATATGCATATATATATATATACACATACACATATTATGTGTATGCAACAATTAGCAAAAAATAAAGATATGAATTTGAAGGATAGTAGGAAAGTATTTATGGAGAGAGGAAAGGGAAAGGAGAAATATTGCAATTAAATTAAAGCATCAAAAAGAATAAATGGTCAATATAAATGAGGACTCAAAAAATAAAATATGTGAAGAAATATTAGAAAAGAATATAATCTAACCAGATACTGAATTAAGTTGTAATTCTCCTTAACCACATTTGTAAATACTCTGGTAATTTCTTAGCTAAGTTTATTTTAAGCTTAGAGAACAAAGAAGCATGTTTAAAAACACATGCTTTGAGTCTCTAGAGGAAAGATCTTTATGTTAGCCAAGATTTTCATTTACAGTGTATTTTGGTTTCTGTTCACATCAAAGTTGATAGATTGTGAGTACTGTCCATTTTTCTTATTTGGTATATACCAGACACTCTACGACCCTTCCCAAGGGCATATCTGCCACCATCACAGAGACCATGTAAAACCTCTAGATTCCTCTTTTGTGCTCCACATTGAAAGCATAGAAGATACATACTATTTCTTTGTTATCCAGAAAAATTTAAGAAGGATGTGTCTTTGTTATGAATTAAAAGAGAAACAGTATTTAATCATAATCAAAATATTGTTCCAGGGAATTTACCAAAACTCAGTTCACAGCTATTCTCTTCCTTCTCCACCCAAATTATGTAATTATTAATGGAATTTCTTGGTTACTCGCTTGTGTGTTGTCATAGTTCCTTTCCTGCCCCATCTGCAATCCAAGCTTCAGAACATGCTCCCATGGATACTCTATTTTGTAATCAACAATTTTCATGCTAATAAGATTTTTACAGAAAACTATGTGGTTGTATATTACAGAACTTTTGTTTATACATCACAAATTGATCTGTAAGTCTTTGGTAGATATAGAAGACATATTTTGGATATTTATTGGCATCTTTTAAACAAGCGTGCATTTATTTGTTTATATTTAAATGATCTTTCTGTATGGGCTAGGATTTTCCAAAGCAACTCATGGGAGTAAAATATAATAGCAGCATTGGAAAATGTTGTAGACAGTAGTTAAGCATAATGATACATGCAAGAACCTGAAGAACATGAAAGCTATAAATATTTAAAACAAATTTTGATTTCTATAAACTGATTTCCAGATCCTGGTAACTGAAAGAAGAGAGAAGGGATAGATAGATGATAGGTAGATACATATATAGATAAGTAGATAGACAGAACACAGCAATAATATCAACAAAATCGCTCATAAGTTTGATATACACCCACTGTTTATAAATATAAGGAGGGAGCTGGAGAGATGGCTCAGCAGTTAAGAGCACAAACTATTCTTCCAGAACACCTGGGTTCAATTCACAAACCCCACTTCGCAGTTCAGAAGTATCAGTAAATCCCGATCCAGGGGATCTGACATTCTCACATCAATGCACATAAAAATAAATTAGCATAACATAAAAATGTAAGGAGAATAAGCTCACACATAGTACTGAAATCCAAAGGAATCTCCTTTATTAAGGCTTATGATGTAGATCATTAAGGAACAAACATAAGATTCTAAACCTTGTTCAGCATGTTTATTTCAGATTATTAATGGAAGTCTTTGTTCAAATCTAATTATATGTGTTTTTGTTGTTTTCTAATCCTGATTCCACTGGGTGAGAATCATGTTATCTTTCATAAAAACAGAAAACAAATTAAAACTCCAAAACTCGCCTGAATTTGTGAAAACATGAAAATGGGTATATTTCTGAACAATTTGGTCCAAGAACAGTAGGTAATAGTGCTCCCACTTTTAATTCTAGGAGCTTTAAATTCCAAATATTAAAGATTAAATAATAACAAGAAAATCCTAAGCAAACAATCAACCATAGAATAACCCAAAATAAAGCAAAGCAAAAATTTGAGTTAGATTTGAAATTTTTTTAAAATTTCATTTGTACTTACAAAGGAATAAAGTAGACTATCAAAAACCATTAACATATTATTCAATAAATGAAGAAATATAGGGCTCTTTCTACTTGTTTTCAAAAACACAAAATTAAAATATTCATCCCATTGACTTTATTTCCTTTTTTGCCAATCAATCATGTAGGAATTCCTACAGCCAGTAGCCTTTAAGTTACCCACCCACTTGGGTGTGGCCTCTTATACTCCATATGCCAATGAAAAGCACACATCTGGCTTCTCTTCTGGTGGCATGATTCAGTACCTTTTCTCCATTTATGCAGAGGATTGTGAGCTGTGAGTCGACACCTAGATAAGTAACCCATTATTATACTAAAATCTAGGCTACTGTGGGATTTCTTTTTAGTGTCCTTCTTCATCTGGCATCCATGTGGATCTGGACTCCACACCTACTGGCTGGACTGGCTTAAAGGCCTAACTAGTCCACAGCCCCAAAAGTCTCCCAAACCTGCCCACTTGGCTTGCTTTTACCTAAGCAGTTTTTTTTTTGTAAAACCCTGGCCACAGTGGAGCTAACTGGGTGCAGCAACATGGAAATTTCCCAAGCTCATGCATATCACCTCCCTCATTGCTGCCTTTAATTTGTCACACAAAGCATGTTTCTCAGTATTTAACCAGTACAAAGGTAGAAAACTAAAGTGACTCAGGACCCTTTGTGTTTCCACCGGTTGCATTGCTGCTAGTTGGAAGCTGAAACCACAACACCTGAGGGACAATAAAGATTATTAAACCTAAAACAATTTACCAGGCCTCATAATAGGTAATTAATAAATCAATAATCTCAAAAGTTATACAATGGCAGATAACATTAACATTGAAACTTATAGTAACTTTTTGTTAATACTATGGATTGTATTCTGCAAAACTTATACGGTTATTGTGATATATCCATTTATTTGATATTGGGACTCAGTATTTTTCTTATTAATATCCTTAAAATTGTTTTGATTTCAGAGTCAAGAATGAAGCACTTTTAGAAACAATACAGTCTTTATATACTAATAATAAACAAATAGCTGATAGGATTAATACCATCAAAAACCAAAAGTTGCCTGAAAACATTCATACTACTGAAAAGGGTAACATTAATTTTATAGACAAAATTGAATCCATGACTAAGGGTACTGAGAAATTATCTGAAGGAATTCATATTGCTGAATTTGATAATCAAAATTTGTTAAAAGGATATGTTAAGTTAGCAGATAGAGTATTTCTCCAGGAAGGCAATCTGCATGCTATTCAAATAAGATGAGATGTTATCTTTAAAGGAAAAGCTTCAGACTTTGGAATCACATGCGCAGAATGAGGATCAGAGGCTAGGTGCCTCAGTGAAATCAATAAAAATATATACAGGTCAGGAGATTCAGGCTTTACACAGAAAGTAGTTTAAAAAATTGAAATGTGTGAGGGAATTATTGGAGCAGATGAGCAGGGAAAGAAGGTACAAGGACAGGATTTAACATCACCAGTAGCTGTCAGAGATGACTTACCTAGGATTTTAGCTTCCTACCCTGTAATCCTCTCTAACAAAACATCAAAATTTAAAGGCCCAAAAGGATCCAAAGAAGGTAGATGGATACCTACAGGAATGATTGATCTAAAAGAAACTAAGCAAGTTGTAGTAACTTATGGCTTGCATTCTGCATTTGTTAGAAATACTGTTAAGACATGTGATTCTAGCATTAAAGCTATACCACATGACTAGCTTTGGTTGGTTTCAGCTGTCCTGGATGACAGGCCTCTACTAATGTTTAAATGCTATTACAGAGAAGAGGCTAAAATTTTAGAACAACAGGGAAAAACAAAAGGACTTGAGACTTCCCAAGATCAAATTCTTGGTGAGGGCACCTGTGCTGACCCACAGGCTCAAGCTCCTTGCAATGAACAAATCCTGTCCCTATGCCACAAAGCAACCTTAAATGCTTGGCACAGGATTCAAGAACTAGGAAAACAAATTAAATCATATACCAGGGTTAAACAGGCCAGAGAGAAGCCTTTAGCAACTTTTTACCAAGGGTAAATAAGGCTGTACAAATAGGAGTAATAGCCCCAGATGCTAGGCAAGTACGTATTGTATCTCTGGCTTTTGAAAATGTCAACATAGAATGCAAAAAGATATTTAGGCCTTTAAAGTTTAGATCAGCACCAATGGATGAATGGATCCTGCATACAATGAACATTGAGATATTTGACTATAATACTGAATCTTGGGTAGGAGAAGCAATTTCCAAAGGTATGAGGAGAGATCAAAGTGCAAAATGTTTTAATTGTGGTAGAATAGGACATTTGAGAAGAGATTGTAGACAAGGAATTCCTAGGAATAATGTATCCTCTGGGAATGGCAAGAATAGGAGGACTCAGCCTTCAGGTATATGTAGAAGGTATGACAAAGGCCAAAGAATGTAGATCAACAAAAGACAGACATGGCAACCCAATACCATTGGGGAACTCCATGGGGTTTTCTTGAAGACCCCCCAAGTCAAAAGTGGTCCAGGCATTCCCAGTCACTGTGGAGGACATGTCTCACCAGGAAAATTAAAAAATCTAGANATGAACATTGAGATATTTGACTATAATACTGAATCTTGGGTAGGAGAAGCAATTTCCAAAGGTATGAGGAGAGATCAAAGTGCAAAATGTTTTAATTGTGGTAGAATAGGACATTTGAGAAGAGATTGTAGACAAGGAATTCCTAGGAATAATGTATCCTCTGGGAATGGCAAGAATAGGAGGACTCAGCCTTCAGGTATATGTAGAAGGTATGACAAAGGCCAAAGAATGTAGATCAACAAAAGACAGACATGGCAACCCAATACCATTGGGGAACTCCATGGGGTTTTCTTGAAGACCCCCCAAGTCAAAAGTGGTCCAGGCATTCCCAGTCACTGTGGAGGACATGTCTCACCAGGAAAATTAAAAAATCTAGAGTCTTCTGAAAAAAAAATACTGTTCTGGATGATAGAATAAACATGGAAGATAAATCAAAAATTTCAATAGAAAATAGGAAAAGTATATTCTGGCAGACTTCTATAAATGTTTCTAGGCATTGTAATTGTGGGTTTGATTGAAGTGGGTATGGACCTGAATATCACTATTCCATAATCTTGGCATTCATATTGGCCTCTTCAAGAGGCAGATGTTCAATTTCTAGGAATTGGAACCCTGTCTCAAGTGAAACAAACCACGAGATAGGGCCAGAAAGACAGAGAGGAAGGCTGAGGCCATATGTGGCTAATATTGAAATTAATTTATGGGGTCATGACCTAATGCAGCAATGAAATACTCAGATTAACATTCCTGCAATCCTAGAAATTCATAATTCTGGGAAGGATATAATAAAGTACTATATAGATATCAAGGTCACCAGCCATTCAGGTTGCACAAGAACACAAAACAACTAGCTAACCATTAGAGGTACCAACTGCATACTTTTAAAATGGTTAACTGAGAAACCAATATGGGTTAAACAGTGGATGCTAACAGAAGACAAATTACAGGCTTTAGAACAACTGGTACAGGAGCAACTAGATGCTTGCCATATTCTGTCAGCGCTTGGAATTCTCCTGTATTTGTTGTTAAAAAGAAATCTGGTAAATGGAGAATGGTGACAAACCTAAGAGCTGTCAACAAGGTAATTCAACCTATGGGCCCTCTACAGTCTGGAATTCCTCTGCCTTCTCTATTACCAAAAGGATATCCCCTTGTAGTTATTGATTTAAAAGATTGTTTCTTCACTATACCTTTACAAGAAAAGGACAGAGAAAAATTTGCCTTCACAGTGCCTACTTATAATAATTTTCAGCTTACTAGAAGATACAAGTGGACCATCCTTCCACAGAGAATGCTCAATAGCCCCACCCTATGACAATACCTTGTAAGTCAGTCATTGGAAATAGTACATAAAAAATTCCTAAATCTATATTCTACATTAAATGGATGACATTTTGCTATCTGATTCAAATATAGATACTTTAGAAAGACTGTTTTAATAGGTAAAGAAAGTTTTTCCAAAATGGGAATTACAAATTAGGTCTCCTAATTGATTGCAGACTCTTAATGATTTTCAAAGATTGTTAGGAGGCATTTCCAGTCTATCACCAGCTGTCAGGATAACCCCTGATCTAATAGTTCATTTAAACAAAACCATAGATGGGGACAAAGACTTAAATAGTCCCAGATAATAAAGAGCTGACACAGAAAAGGAATTCATTGTTGTTGAAAAAAATTACAGGAGGCACATGTGGATAGGATGAATCATAATATTAATTTCATTTTAGTCGTATTGCCTTCTGGAATTTCTCCTACAGAAATTTTAATGCAAAGGGCAGATATTATTTTAGAATGGATATTTTACCACATAAACCAAGAAAAAATATAAACTTATGTGGGAAAAGTATCTAGAATTAATTATAAAAGGAAATTTGAAAATTGGTCAACTAGCAGGTATAGACACAGAAGAGATTATAGTGCCTTTTAATACTGATGAAATTAAAAAAAATTATGGGAAGACAATAAAATTTGGAAAAGAACTTGTGCTGATTTTTTTAGGAGAGATTAATACCAATTGTCAAAAAAGTGATAGAATTAACCTTATAAAGAAAACTAGTTGGATCCTTCCTCACATTGTACAGAATACATCAATAACTGGAGCCTGTACATTTTATACTGATGTAAAAAATCAGGAAACACGGATTATGAATCAGAAGATTTAAGTAAGGTGGAACAAGGTCCCTTTAATTCTGTCCAAAAGGCACAATTATTTGCTATTCTCATGGTACTAAGAGATTTTGAAGAACCTCTCAATATAGTTATTGATTCACAATACGCAGAAAGAGTTTTCATGCATATTGAAACCACTGTATTTATGTCAGATGATAGAGAATTGACTTCATTATTTACACAGGTTCAAGATATAATCAGGAATATGCTCTGTCCCATATACATAATGCACATACAGTCCCATACAGGTCTGCTAGGTCCTCTAGCACAAGGTAATGGAGACGTTGATTGATTATTGTTTGAGAATGTGTTGAAAGCCTCAGAATTTCAAAAAAAAAATATTTCAATAGCAAAGGTTTAAAAAAGAGTTTTTATTACATGTCAATAAGCTAAGTAGATGATAAAGAGAGAGTTCCTAGTTACTCTTTCTATAACCAGACACCACTACCTGTAGGGAGTAACCCAAATAGTAATCAAAAGAATGAAATTTGTTTACTTCTTTGCAGATTTTGGAAAACAAAAAAATATGAACCACACCATTGACACTTATTCATGTTTTCAGTGGGCAACTAATTTGAGCTCAGAAAAAGGAGGATTCAGTAATCACACATTTATTAGAAGTTATGGTCATCATGGGTATACCTACACAAAAAAGATGGATAATGGTCCAGTACATGTGTCTTATAAAATGAATCAGTTTTTTTTTGCTTATCATACTATAAAGCATATTACAGGTATACCACACAATCCTAAAAGTCAGGCAGTTGTAGAAAGATCAAATTGAACTATAAAGGATATGTTAAACAAACAGAAAGGGATGGAAAATACCTCCAGAAATAGACTACATATGCTTTATTGACCTTGAATTTTTACTGCTAAAGAGAAATGGACAACAGCAGCAGAGAGACATTGGATAATAGAATTACAAGGACAGGTGATCAAATATATATATATATATATATATATATANGAGTTGGACAGAATTCCTTCTGTTGTAGGAAGGCTTGTAGCTTGTGGTTACCTGCCTACTGGGTCAGGGCCTCTTATACTATATATGTGGATGCAAAGCCTGCATCTGTCTTTTTTTTTCCTGCTTTTCACTGGCTGCTTGTTTGGATTGTTGGATTGGGGAATTCTAACTCTGTCCACTGTTCAAGCAGAGAATTCTGATTTGTGAGTTTGCCTCTAAAGAAATACTATCTATTTCTCATTTCTGAGATAGTGTGGGATTTCTTTCAAGTGTCCGTTCATCGCCTGGTTTGGTTATAATGGATCTGTCCTTCCGTAAATCCAAACATGTTGTTTAAATAAAAATTCAGAGTTTCTATCTCATGTCAGGAGCCATGGTATGGGACATAAATTGAAAAAAGGGAATTAAGAAAAAAATTACTTTTCATCATACCTATTTTTGTCTCTATCATACCTTTTTTGAATATATAAATATATGTCTGTATATGTCTATATAAATAATTTTTAAGTTTTCCACAATGAACAACTTATTTTCCCGCAGTAGTTTTTGAAGTTTCTAAGAAGATGGGGCCCCAGAACAACTATTCCACCTGGTTGATATAATATCATGATACTCATAGCACTATTATAAGATCTGTTTTGAGTACCAGCTTCTAGAGATGGTTCCAATTTGGTTAGCTGAAACGATGCACTTTTCTACAAAGTTCTGGCCAGAACTCCAAGTACGAACCTCAGAGAACCCCTGCGGAATACTCAGAGACAATGTGCAGTTATACCAGACAGTAATCTTGGAATTTAGCCATCATTTTAGTTTTACAGGATCCCATAGAAAGAACATCTCCCCCACGACAGACAGCTGGAAGCAATTCTAGAAGATGACATCCCCTCTCCCAACAAAGTTTGTTCTAGGGTCAGAGACATCATTTAGGAGTTGATTATCATTGTTATAGGGTTGGGGGTTTGGGGGAAATTATGTAAGCCCAGGAATCTCTTTGAAAGAAAGGGAAATTGAATAGGATTGTAGACTAGTGTGAGCTTACTCAAACTAATAATAATAGTGAGTCATAAAGTGAATTCTTGTGAGCTATTATTTATAGGCAATTTATATTGGTTTAGATTCTTGTATATTGATACAAACTTAAATTATATTGTATATGTTATTATTTTAATCTTCAATATTTATATACCTAGGCAAAATTATTTTGTCATATTTTATGCATGCATACTTAAGACATTTTGTATATTGATATAATTTTAGGATATATTTATCATATTACAATATACAGTTCTACTTCTGATCAAGGTCCTTATACATTATTTACATTTTAATTTCATTGTCCTCATTTGTTGCACAGTTGTTTAAAAATTGTTTAATATTTTAATATGAAGTCTTAGTTTTTAAGTTATGTAGGTATTAAGAATTATAGGTCAATAGTCATTCATGTTTGTTATAAAAAAGTTAGACTAATCAGGTTCTTAGATACATAGAGATTGTATTCTGCATATATAGGTAATCTTCAACCACTCCAAAGAGCTGTGGAATATGGCAGTTAAATACCTTAGGGTTCTGTTGTTGTGAGACACTATTACTCCTGGCAGCACTGATCTATTTCTGAGAGAAAGTTGAGTACCAAAGACACTCCACTTGGAATTTTTTACTTCTTGGCAAAATTGGCCTTTGGGCAAGGAGCTGCCCATGCATCAACCACTGATAAAATGCATGATGTCCTGACAGGAAAAGCAGGATATGAGGGGAAAAAAAAAAAAGACTGACAAATCTTGCCAAGACAGGTTAAGACGGTTCTGACAATTTTTCTGCCTTTGAAATTGGTCTTTCAGTTACTCTAGGCCTTAGCCAAAGTTAGTTGCTCCAATGTTGCAAATGAGACTTAGCCAGTTGTCTCTGTCTTTTGTTGCACAATTTGGAAGTTGCTTGACTACACTTCCTGCTTACTCAAATAATATTAGTTCCTTTCCCAGGTCTTCAATGGGATTAAAGACTAGATAGTTGTAGTTAATTTCTTCTCATGACTGTCGCGTCCGCCCTCGACCAGCAGTGTTAGAGTGACCTCCTTCTCAAAATATGGGTCTCAAGCTGGACCAGTCATTGGTTAGCCACTCCAACAGTTATCAAGCAAGAATTACAGTTACAGTATTGATATATACTTTAGCTTTTATATAACTAAAGAAAACTAGAATTATAACTATCTGTTCTTCATCTCCATCAAAGAATGCAGAAGAATATAATATTACCTAAGTTAACAGGAAGTACATTGTAAGCAACTTCCAAAATTCTAGAATTTACAGAGACATTTTGCTGCCTGGACAGTCACCCAAAGTTCTTCTGTAACACTGGGACATTCAATCTTCAGACTGCAGGCCTGTAGTATCCAGCAGACTTTGCCATGAAGAAGGAAATTTCAAAGACAGTTCTACATATATTGGCAGTTTGTCAGTCACTTACTTCTGTGACCTGCATAATGTCTGGCAGTCTCTTTCATGAATCAGGAGCCCCAAAAGGACTGTCTCATCTTTAGGCAAGTTCAGCAGTCATTTTCTGTGTGTCCCACATGACCAGTTTAAACGGCTTAGCTTCAAGCAGTCCAGGCAAGTGCAGTATCTTGACCAAACGGCTAGCAAATTTCATAAGGAACCTCTTCAGTGTCCATCTTCCTCTTGAAATAGATTGGTACTGCCAGGAGCAGATGTGTCTCATTGTCATGAACAGTCCTAAGTTCTTAAAACATTTTAAATGCCTTATTCTGGAAGTCTTTGAAAATTTTGAATATCTTTTCATCTGAAATATATCTTGTACATTTAGAAAACCTAACTAACATGACTACAAGATCGACTATTATAGACAACTATTAAAATGTATTTATTTATACATTATATTTTTTAAAAGCTGCACAAACATAGTACCTTAAACAAAAGCAGAAATAAACATATAACAAAATTGATCCCAAATTTGTGTTAATAGATCAAGATCCATACCAATGCAATGTATTTACCTCTACAACATATCCTCCTTTAAAGGTAAACAAATATTTATAAACAGTATCTGGGAATTTGGGCATAGATATCTATAAACTGCTTCCTGATTTTTGTTAGGAAAAGTGACTTTAGGGTTCATGGAAATCTTTCAGGGGGTCTTGGTCCCACAAACCACACTAGTCTGGAAGAAATCTATAGGTACTCATACTCTATGGAAAGGAAAACACAATCTCTTTTCCAAAGCAACATATTTTTAGACTCAAAATTTGAAGTCAGGATACCTTTAAAAATATACATTGGCTTAGATTAGCAGTCAATAAAATGAAATATCTCTTTGTATTAGCTCCTTCACAGTCAAAACTTCAAAGAAAACATGATAATATACATAATCCAGACTCTCTGTGTATATTTTATCTTTAGATGGATTATTTTTCTTTACTTCTTTATATCTGTGATTGTCTGTACTCTGTCCTTTAAGGATTTTGCTTGATTTCTTAAAACCATTTCATTTTTTATAACTGTTTATAGTTTTTCTTGTTTCTCTCAAGCCTACATACATTTTTGAACACACTGTACTCACTGTACTCATTCAGAGGTTTATTTCTGCCTGAATCTGTCTTTATTGCATATGAGCAATTGTTTTTCACCAGGAGTGCTTCTTTTTAAAATGCTAAGTTGGCGTGTCTAGGAGTAATTCTGTAGCACTGCCTGTTGGCTCCACCAAGTCCAACATGGTTACTGCCTCTGAGAGCCATGGACATTGCTCCAGCTCCAGGGTCACAGTGGGTCTGTATTACCATTAAGCAATTTGTAACACACTGCTCACAGAGCCTATTTAAGTGTTCAGCCTCCTGATAGAGCCAGAGTTGTTCCTGCAACTAGCAACAACCAGGGAACTGTTTTGAAACCACATGTATGTGTGTCTATTATTCCTTTCTAAGCTCTCTCAGGTTCAGGTTTTATGTGGATTTAGCTGGTTCACATTGTTGTGCCAATCCGAAGGCAGAGGCTACTCATTTGTTTGTCGGCCATCCAGACCTGAAATAAGGACACTGAAACTATTAATTGCAATACTGCTTGGCCTATTAGCTCATGCTTCTTATTGGCCTGCTCTTATATCTTAAATTAACCCATTTATATTAATCTGTGTATTGGCACATGGTTGTGGCCTACAAGTAAGGTTCTGTCCAGTGTCCAGCATCCAGTGTTTTTCTGCTGCAGCATCTACATGACTTCTCTCTGACTCCACCTATTTGTTCACAGCATTCAGTTTAGTTTTCCCACCTAGCTGTATTCTGTCCTACCACAGGCCAAAGCAGCTTCTTTATTCATTAACCAATAAAAGCAACACATATACAGAAGGATTTTCCACACCAGAGACTGAACCATCAAATAGAGAACTTGCATGCACTGACCTAGGCCCTCTAAAAATATGTTACAGTTCTGTAGGTTAGTCTTCTTGTTAATCTTATCAGAGGAGTAGGGGCTGTTTCTGACTATTTATTACCTGATTTTCAGATCCTTTCTTCCTACTGAATTGCCTTGTCTAGTCTTACTACGAGTGGAGGTGTCTGGTCTTATTGTGATATGTATGGGATGCCTGAACTTTTTTGAAGAGAAAGGAGAAGGGGTGGGTGAGGGAGGGAAGTGAAGTTTAGGGAGGGACTGGGAGAGGCAGAGGGAGGGGAAACTGTGATCAGGCTAGCAAAATTAATTAATCATTATTTTAATAAGATGAAGAAGAAGAAGAAGAAAAATAAATACTATTTTTTTTCAGAAAAGCCAGAAAAGATCATTTCAAGTTTTTGTATATAATATATGATTTGGATAAAATGTAGGATATATAGACTGAGAAGGAAAATAGCAAAATAGAGTAAAACAACAGTTTCAATTGAAACAGTTCAGTAAAGATGATTTTGGATACATTCATTTCAATCAACTTTTCCCATCATTTGTTAATTATCTGACTCTATCGCAAGAAGGACAGATCTACTTGTTCAGCAGATGAGTTCATGAAATGGAGAATGATCAAATGTGCACTTTGCAGGAATGATGAGTGTCACCCTGTGATTCACATCCATTCAGAGAAGAGTCCTTATGGGATTGAGAAAAACGGTTGTGGATAAATTGTATTCCATAAGTTCATAAAACAATAGTCCAATCCCAATTTCTGTAGAATGAGCTAATATTTTAAAGATAGTTTATTTTTTGAAGAGATGAGTAAGTTAAAGATACTATAGCAAGGGACCCTAATCTAGTTCATAAAAACTCATCTCAGAAGAGACTAGAATATGTATGGAGACACCAGAGATGCATACACAGAGAAGATACCACAGAAAGATATGAGAAAATATCTATCTGTAACTCATTCTAGACACCTTAAGAAAGTATCTTCCTATCACGTTAATAGTTCTTATCCAACTTCTATCTTCCAATTTCAATAAGAAAATAGGTTTCCACTGTCTATCCTCCCTATATGTAGATTATGAGTTGGCAAGAGCAGCAAACCTACGTATTGCATGAAACAGCATTTTTGTAGGGAAGGCAGAATGTCTAGTCAAATTTCATTTCTTCAAAGCTAGATATAAGTTTCATTTACTTTTAAGGATCCATTTATCTCATCAATATTTAGGACATTTTTACTATAAAATAAATAAAACTTTAATTAAAAATTGTTGCTTATTTAATTTAAATTATTAAAATTTGAGTCAATGTTATATTTTGTTAAATTTAGCAGCTTCAACTTTTAATTTTTAAAGATTTCAAAAGGTATTATTTGATATCATAGCTAAAGATACAAATAAAGCTATAAATACAAGTGTAAATACATATAAATATTAATGGAGAAGAACAGTGGTTTGAATATAGACTACATTAGGAATTTTTATCAAATTCTTCTCCTATGTGTATACTGTTACAGTTCCCAGTCTGGAACCATGTGAAATATACAGCAATGTCAATTTGATATGGAACTGACATATTACAATTCGGTAGGGTTTTTTCCTGCAGATGTATGTGTGGTGAGTAAGTTCATGTGGGTACTGGTGTGTGTGTGTGTGTGTGTGTGTGTGTGTGTGTGTGTGTGTGTGTGTG
>LOEQ01007212.1:26298-40839 GCA_001685075.1 Bramus lutescens | reverse complement strand
TGTGTGTGTGTGTGTGTGTGTGTGTATGCATGCACAGCAGCCCATGTGGAGGCAATAAGTCAATCTGAGGTCTCATTCTTTAGGCACAATCTGCCTTGTTTCTCTTAATTCTTTGGAAATCTTATAAATGTATACAATGAACTTAGTCATTTCTAGCCCTGCTCCTCTCTCATGTCTGTCCTTCTCCCATGAAACCATTCTACCCAACATGTACTTCTCTCTTTTCATGTTTGATTCTTGTGTATAATAGTGTTTCATTAAATGCTTGCATGAATAGGATGTGAGGCTATGTATTGGCTTGCCATGTAGATGACTCACCAGTGGCTACACTGGTGACAAAATTCCCAGAAATCTCCACCAAACATTAATTGCTTGCAGATGCTGACAAGGGGTAGAACTTCATAATCACTTACCAACCTGCTCACAATGAAAAGATGACTACATTTTTTATAAACCCTGTGTAGATAACCATAAATACAATAACCTCACAAGCATAAAAGCCATGTAATATCCAGAAGATATCATTATACCACATAAAACCCCATTTATTGGCTCTTACATTTGTTTACATTTTTTTTCTTCAGAGATGCTTCTTGCACTGATATTTAGCTTGTGTTTTAACAAATAAAGCTTGTCTGAAGATCAGAGTGCAGATGTAAGTCAGTAGATGCCAGGAAGTGGTGGCACACATCTTTAATCCCAGTGTTTGGGAGTCTCACGTCTTTAATCCAAGCATTAAGAAGGGGGGGAGGATTGATATGGCTGGGTGGAGGGAGAAATATAAGGCAGGAGGAGATAGAAACTAAATGCAGTCTGAGATTTGATGGAGACAGATGTAGTCTGGAGACACAGTCTGAGGATAAGATCTCCCTGTAAGTCTGCACACTGTGGGCGGTAAAAACGCTCTCCAGTGGATGGTACCCTATTTCTCTAACCTTCAGCATAAACCCATACATCTGGCTCTGGGTTTTTATTAAAATACCAATTAGAATTTATGCTACAGCTTCTTGAGCCTTGCAGAAGGTTTTTGAAACATGGTTTCCCATTGGTTTATCCAAATCTTCTCAATTCAACTAGACTAAGTAGCCGGTGAAACTCAGGGATCCATTGGTCTGTGCCCTTTCAGTACTGGGGGAACTATACGCAGCATTTGCTTTTTGCTGGGGAATCAAACTCAAGTCCTAATGATTTCTAACAAACACTTTGCCAACCACGCCATCTCTCCAGCACCATAACACAGTAGTTTCTAAACTTAGGAGCTTGAAAACATTTTTTGTGGACAATATACCCAGACTAATGGGTCACTAAGTTAATAAGACTAAATGAAGCTATTCAGTTCAATTTAAACATCTCCCACACCCATGAAACAAATGAGGTGGTGAGATATATTATGTGAGTAGTTTCTGTGTTCTTGAACTTAATAGGAGTTCACCAAAGGGAAGGCCATGATAAATGAGATTCCAGGAATGTTTCTTTTTATACCATATTGCATCAGAAATTCTTTCAAAGTTTTAGACTGGGCCATGCCTGTTTTAAATGCACAAAAGTATGTATACACATAATTGACAATGACAATTTATTAAGTAGGTAAGGGTAACAACTGATTAAACTTTACTTATGAATTGGAGATGATTGCTAGTCGGCACTTGTAGATAAACCTTCTGCATGTTATTGACACTATGCACATACCACACCCTTAACTTTCATATTATGTAGTGTTTCTATAGAACTTCAGTTTATAGAAATTATGGATTTAACAGTATGTTTTATAATTAAATATAAAATATATTGAATAGAGTGGTGGATAAAATAAAACCTCCATTATATTCTTCTTAGATAGTAGAAAATTTGGTCAACAGTATGGAATACATACATTCCAAAGCTTGTTTTTGAAAAACTAGTTTTGCTTTTGTGAGTACTAGATAGAAATCATAATTATAGGTAAGGACTGGGAACAAAGGAAATGAGAAAAATAATAATAGAAATTATGCATGGTATATGAGTAAATAAAAGGGAATTTACAGGGTGAGGCATCTTTGTAAAGATGGACAATGTCAAGGTCACTTATATCCCTACTAGCCTTTGTCTCCTTGCATGTTATTAAAATGGAGTATTCTACTGAAGATAGTGGCTTGTGCTACATGGGATTTCCACAGGCGACTTAAGGAGATTATTTTCCGAAATGACCCTGCTGCAATGCCCGATATAGCAGTTTGTTGGTCTAGTTACTGAAGTGAGTATGGGGCCAGGCAAGCCAATGAAAAGATTCTGTCTCAGTGGCCATACTGAGAAAAAGAAGATATTTTTCTTAGGAATAGTAAGTTATAAATTTTTGACCAAAATGATGAGTGATAATACTCTCTGCCATGCAAATGACTCTGAATCACCATGTTCCACCTATAGTCAGAACATGGGAACTTAGTAAGTCTAATGTGCCTCCCTCCCTTTTTTCTTGTATATCTCTGTCTGCTGTTGTGACTATCTCTCTTTCTTGTGTCTGTTTCTCTGTCTGTCTCCCTCTCTCTTTCTTACACACACACACACACATACACACACACATACACACACACACACTCCTTCTCTCTCTCTTCTTCAGCTATACACACAGTCCAGGAATTGTTCTATATTAAAATAAAAAGGTAGATCTTCTCTCACTGTGTATAACAGAGAAGTGATTTGAAGCAGAAAAACAAATACCCCCTTCCAGGTGGAAGAGGTCGCTTTCTTTCTTCTCTTAACAAACAGAAGTATCCTCATATGGCTCTTAATTTATATGAACTTTTACACATGACACCTTAGTTAATCATAACTATAAGTCAGCAGAATATCATGTTGATCTTAGTAGCTTTCCTTCTTCATACAAAGGGTCTCATTTCAGCATGAGGAAAACTGAGAATAGCATTGAAAGGTTCTTATAAAAATTGGCAATGCAGAGAGTTGTTCATGACTTACTGTGGTCAGCCTCAAGAATGACTCTCCCTGACTTTGTGTGGTTTCTTAAGAATACTTTGAAAATTTGCATACCTGCTTAAACTCAAGTTACTAACGTGACGTTACCCCTTCTCTTTCTGTCTGTCTATCTGTCTCTCTCTCTCTCCCTCCCTCTCTCTTTTCTTCCTTCTTCATTAGATTAAACTAGCTTTGAACACGTTATATGGCTCTTGACACCCTAACTGTCTTTTGGTTTAGGCAGTATCTAACAGCCTAACCGTAAAAGACGTTAATTCGTTACCAGGGAACTTGCATGAGAATGCAAGCTGTGTAGCTTGATCTTCTTGTGGAACTTCTAAAAGTGGAAACAAGGGTTGTTTCTGATTCCTTTGATGACTTTTTAAATCTTTTCCCTCATACTAGGTTGCCTTGTTCAGCCTTAAGATGAGGGAAGGTGCCTAGTCTTACTGCAACCTGGTATGCCATGATTGGCTGATGTCCTTGAGAGGCCTGCTCTTTTCTGAATATAAACAGAGGAGCACTGGATGAGAGTGGGGACAGAGGGTAGGTTAGATAAGGGACTGGGAGGAGAGGGAGGATAAACTGAACTTATGTAAAATAATAATAATAATAATAATAATAATAATAATAATTTTAAAAATATGTCAAATNAATAATAATAATAATAATAATAATAATAATAATAATTTTAAAAATATGTCAAATTCTCAAATATCATCTTCATTGAAGTTGAATTGTACCCATGGAAGTAAGGGACAGGAAATCATCATTTTGATTCAGCTCCTTTTATTTTATATTTTAACCCACACTTGTACTATAAGTGGAAGCTTAAATGAACAAGAATGTTACACACATGTTAAAAGGCAATCATACAATATTGGTTAGAAACTCAACCTAATAGATTTTTTTCTTCATAATCATCCAGACATTTGGAGAGGAAAGTGCAATGGTGTGGGGAGAAACATATATTTATTTATAACTGTCTCCCTGCCTTTTACAGGATGTGATACCCATATACTATCCCAGGCTGCATTTGTACCAAAATGGAATAAGTTAACCTCTCTCATCTTGCCTTTGATCTCTGACTGAAACCCTAGTTTCTTATTTTTATTTTAATTTGTTGTTAAGGATTTCTGTATCTGGGGAATGTAATTATACTTTCTAGGACATCTGCCTGTCAGGAAGGATAATGACCTTTCCAGCACACGTACACCACTGAACACAAATCTCAGTCTAAGGCATGACTTGAGGAGCTCCATGGAAACAACAGAACGTTCTGGTCTCCTCGGTCTGGTAATTTAAGAGATCTGGCCATCCAGCTTCATTTACAAGCAGCTCTTCACACAGAAGTCAGTAATTATCTCCTCAGACCAGCTGACAGATGGTAGGAAAACATTCTCTAAGCCCAGAAGCTAGGTGTCTGCAGCTGTAAGACATATCTCACCAGGGTTCCTTTGCATTTGTGTCCTATGACAGGCTTCAGTGCTATCAAATGGGCCAGACACCTTTAGACCTGACAGTCATTACCTTTCTCTTATTCTGTGGATCTTCAATCACCTCAGGGCAGGCTTCTGCTAAATCAAACAAACAGACAAGATTTAATTTAATTTTATACTCATCAATCTCTATAATAATAATTTAATGCATAAAGTCCTGCAATCAAAGGACAGAAAAAAAACACAATAAACATATAATTAAACAATCAAATCCCATTCTCATCTCATTGACCAGTGAGGAAACTCCACTCATATTGTATTCATGTTGATTTTTCTCCCAGAACTTAAAGTTCCTTGAAGTCAAGGATCTTATTTCATTCATATGTCATTTCTAGGTAGCTACTTTTGTATGTTTTCACACAAAGACTATTTACATTGAACAAATATGGATTGATTAGTTGGGAAGACCCTACTGATAGTTTTGATGAACAAAGGGTTATGGTTGGAAGGAAAGAGAATATTGCTAATTGATGAGGTTCCCCCTAGATCTTTGAAATCAGAAAGTAATTCTGAAGGATATTAAATACAAAGTTTTCATCAGAGCAAAACAGATCTGCCAATTCTGCTAAACACTTGCCCTGATTCCAGGTTCCCTTCAGAACTGAATTTTCCCCAGAGGTATTGGGTTGGCACCTTTTTGTATCAGTCCCTTAGTAGGTTCAAATCCCAACAGCAATTCTCAAACAGCTCTTCCGTTGAACGTCAAGCCTTTTGCTACTCTGCTGCAACCTTGAGATATCATCCAGCCTTATTTCCAAGTTTGAAGCTCATCCTAATAATGATTTTTTCCTATGTCTTCTGTACGTTTCTAAATATGGAATTTTAGGAGGAATTGCACATTTTCTGATAATAACATAGACTATAGTGGATGATGCTACATATGCAAATCAACTGTGTTATGAAAAATTCTGTCTTTAGATGGTACATGAAAATTAAATATATGTATATTAATTAAATGTGCTAATGCACTTTTCTAACATTTACATAAGAGTTTCTGGGACAAACCATGACACTCTCAGGGGCATTAGACTTCTTATCTCCAGAGAACAAAATATCTTGGAAAACTGTCATCTGTGTATAATATTATAGTAATGGAGAACTTCTCAAAACCTGAGATATTTGAGTTTTGCATCTTCATGACAGAGATAATTTTAAGGAACATAAAACACAAGTGTTTTATTTACTTTTCCCTTTTGATTAAAATCATCATTACCTATTTTCCTTTTACTAATGCATGAGAGATCCAATGATGCAACAGACAAACAAAAAACCATAAATATCTCTGAAAGTTTGTTCAGAGCATATGACCACATGGCACATGGCTGTCTGATACCTAAGCGGTGGGTCATTGTAAAATATTGATGAAGCATACCATTCACCCTTGCCTAATGAAATCATCACGATATATTTCTGAGACTATACCTGGATACATGCATATTGAAACACATATAATGATACATTTAAATATTGTAATGACATATATTTTGATATATTTATGAATTATATTGCCTGGCATAAGAAAATAATGTTCTACATTCTGTTAAAGAAATACAAGAACACTTTTTATGGACCCACTTCCAAACTGGGAATGATTGTGTGCAGCTATCTCTGCACTCAGGAAGCTAAGGCAGGATGGTCATAATTCCAACACCAGGCAGAGAGTGCTACACAACGCCTGTCTCATAATGCCAAAAAAACAAGCACAAAATAAATCAATTATATACATCAAGAGCCTTTCCAAAGTTCTGTGAAATCTGGGCATGTGCCTTTACATATTTAATAAGAACGAAGATCTCAGCAAATTTCACAATGATAAGCTGGAATCATGAACTATTATTAAGACAGTAGTTTCCTCCCGATATGAAAATGGCTAGCATGTTTTGATAAAAGTTTCACAACAATCCTTATTTTTCTAAATTTTGAAGCACACAAATGAAACAGAGAATATTTGGAATACAAGACATGACCAAGGAAGACCATCTTCATACCACTCCTTATAATTAAAATCCTGATAGTCCACCATTGCCGAAGGAATAACTTGGCAGTTACAATAATAACTAGGGGAAGGATATACAGCTAGCCATCCAAATTTTCTGTTATGTCTGAAAACCCTCAGGGGTGCCTTATTGTCACAGACCAAATTACTCCTATCATTACGCTTCTTTCAGGGCGGCAAGCTGCCTGTGGACTCCACACTATCATCTCTTTGTAGCAAGTGTGGTCAACCCCAGAGTTCCAGCCAGGGCATAGTTACCAACATGTACTCTGTCTACCTACCAAGAGTAACTAGAGATCCTTCCCCCCTGCACCCTTTTGTTTACATTTGTGAATTCACTAGAATTATCCACAAGAGTAGTCTAAATATTCGTTTCCTTCTGCCTATAATGTTCTCTATGACTCATAATACATGGTCTCAAAGCATTAGCATCAAAAGATATAAAATATTGTCTTCTATTTGAGATCTTCTTGGAGCCCAGACCTCGGGACTCTTTGCTTAGGTCCACTTTCCCATATCATGTTATGTAGTCAGATGTGTGTATGAAGGTTCTACTGCAATTGTCAAGTTAATAGAGAAGCATAGTCATAAGACAGTAAAATATAGAGACAAATCCCAGCCACGAGGACCTCACAGTTCCATGCCAAAATTATTATAAAAGATAATACAATGAAAACCGTAATTAGACAAATGTGGGTTTTGTGACTATGATTAAGTTGAAGAATATTGTGTTTTGGCAGAAAGTCATAAGAGAAATTTATTTTATTTCAGAATCAGTGAAATCAAAGGCATCAGTGAGAAAGCAACTGTCCAAACCAGAGTTGTAAGCAGGGGAGCAGGCAAAGGAGTGGGGGCTGTCCTAAGCATGTGATCACCAGGGACAAGGGCTTTTGTCTTGGAAGTTATGTAATTTTGTGAAAGCTGAAGAGAGATTCTGTAGCAAGAGCTTCTATAGTAAAGGGAACAGGGACAGTAATTAAGGCTAAAAGGAGAGTCCTGAGCTTAAAAGCCGTCTCCTAATGTGAACTGGGCACTGTAGAATGCATTTATCAGAGGCAGATTTACTTTAAAAGGTAATCATTCTCAGAAAAAAAATGCCAAGGCTAACATTTCAGAAAGCAAGCACAACTTCTCTGTTTCTGTACTCAAATTCTATAAATAC
The DNA here is from genome assembly GCA_001685075.1 of Bramus lutescens. Lineage (NCBI taxonomy): Eukaryota > Metazoa > Chordata > Mammalia > Rodentia > Cricetidae > Bramus > Bramus lutescens. The sequence continues at coordinate 33,233 of LOEQ01007212.1, read as the reverse complement.
CACTGCTGAGAATGATCCCTAGAATACACTAGAGTATAATCTAAAGTGAGTAAAAATAAGAGAACTCAGGCTATCGCAGGCATATGGATATATTCATTTTTATTTTGTGTAGTCTAAGACCCTTCCTTTCAACTATGAATAGTTCATTGCTATACCTAAGATGCAGAACGTTTCAAGGTGAGAAAACCAGGAACATGTGGTATAGGGTATAAGAAATCACCTGTGTTTTTGGTGGGCCACAGAAGAATACATGAAGGATTAAGAAAATAGTGAATTGATTGGAAAGATAATTTCATGCATGGTCAATGATACAATATGCAACATGTGTGTCAGACCTAGGATGATCTGGTGAATGGAGTGTCAAAATCCCATCAAACTTGCAGATTTTGGATTCCACATGACCAATTGTTAGAGATAAAGAGAGGCTCACACTAACAAGTCAGGAACAACTTTACTTAAGGCAAAGGCCACCTGTTATAATGTACCTTGCTACACCAGATGTGATTGCTGAGGTAGGCTTTTCCAGCAACCCCCCCCCAACACCCATTGATCTGACCGCAGCCNGCCACCTCCCCCACCTGCTGCCTCAACTTCACTAGTCAGCCAGCATGCAAGCTTGCTGTAGGGAGGCTGCTCCAATACCTCCCACAAATCGATTGGACCCTGTAAGCTACAAGGTCCACTCTACCCCGGAACCCACAATCCTCTGAAACCTCAGAGGAACTCTGAAAGACAGGATGTAACTGCACAGAGCAGATCAAGTGGTGAGTGATCAGCCAAATGCAATTGCCAAGCAGAGGTACCAACCTGCTATGCTCAAGACCCCATGAACATACCTCTGAAACACATGTCCACCATTTCCTGATTCTAAGAAATTCCAGATCAAGAGTCATATTGAAATCTCCTTTTTATTATTATTTCTATTTCAATTTACTTTTCCCCAAAGTTACATCAAGTAGTTATTATTAATATTTATGCATGTTTTCTAAGGAAAAAAATCTTGAGTCAAAACAAAATGAAATAGAAATTCATTGGTACAATTAGTGTCTTCTCACCAAACTTCAACTACCTTACTAATACCTTACTAATTTCACCTTGGTTACATTTTCAAAGCTAAGAAGGGAAACACCTTCAGCCGCTTTTCATGAGGACAATTATTCAGGATCGGAGTACATGTTAGGAGAACAGGAAGGGAGTTAAATAGGCACTCATACTGACCTTGAGTAGTTTATGATCTAAGTAGAACATTATGATGCAGAAATATATCTTCAGGGAACGCATTAGAGACCTTAGAGTACTTATGTGTTTAAATTATGTGCAAGCAAAAAGGCAACATAATTTAATTCAGTGATGAAGAAGGCAAGGACTTCAGTTCAAAGGAAAGTATCAAAGATTAGCCTTAAGCTGAGGAAGATTGAAAAATAAGGAGTTTCAGATGTGTCTTTCTAAAGGAAAAAGGATCTTAGTGAATTGGGAATGGAATATCTTTGATGTCTTGTGACTGCCATCAGTTATATCAGGCCATTCATGAATATGTTTGCCTAGAGAATGTGATCTGTTAGGATAATGGACTGTGGTTGTTTTTATAAATAAGAAATTAATGATCAATGGAGCAATATGGGTTTGACTTGGCTTCAGAAGGATTTTGTGGAGATGTTGATCTTCGACAAGTTATGTAACATCTAGAATGTCGATTGATATAGGAAAATAAGGAGTGCCCATTCAGCTAGGTAAAATAAGCTCAGATACAGTTAAGGAGATTTAAGTTTAGTGTCAAATGTAGGTCTTGTGATTGGAGATTGGAGTTTCCCCGAAGAATATTTACATAACTGTCTCATTGTGAAAATGGAACTCTGCAAATCAAAGTGTTGAGTATATACTGGTTCATTCTGTTTTTCTACTGTGGGGTAAAGATTCCTAAGACACCTCCTGACGAATTCTTTGTTGTATCATGTACAGAAGCATCTTTGTTCAGATGGAAACAACACTTACTTTTTCTTATTGGAACATTTTCTGTCTGGCATCTTGCTCCATAAACGACAGCCGTAGCCACTCAAAACAAGGAAAACAATCTAGCATTCCCTAGCAAGGATGAGCAAAGCTAAATTCATTTACCTATCTTCCCCAAAACAGGTTTTCAGTTAAAGAACCTGGTATCATTTTGGCCAGATTCCCTACAACCTACAAAGAGTGCTACAACCCAAAAACTCAGGACTTACAAATGCAGTTTCTCTGTATACACCATTTAACATCTTGCCTTGTAAAACCTAGTTTTTCTTTCACAAAATTCTACTACATATTTTGTTTGACACAAAGAAATCCATTCTATGAATTCATGATTTTTTTTTCTTGACACTGCAATCATTCTGCTTAACAAACTGATCACATGGACGTCTGGTGGTAACTGAGTTTTAATCTTCAACAACTCTTCTATGTCCTAGACATAAGAAGATGGGCTAATATGTTATTAACGATTACTTAGACATATTCAGATTTACTAGCAGTATCCTCCAGAATTTAGAAATTAGGATCCTCTTAACATCGGTCCTGAGCCTCACCAATATCATGGATAAAGTGTGCTTCATGTTATTTCTCAAACCTGCTGCCATTTGGGGAAATGGCACAAACTTTTCTGCCTGGTGAAATGGCGCGAGTCATATCTGTTCCTTCTTTCTTTTCAATGATTTCAGTAAAAATACAGAGTAAGTAATAAAACTCTTTGAACTGTCTGGAAGAGAAATCCCATTTAAATCCTCTGTATTATTAACCGAACCCCAGACCTGCAAAGCTTAGCTTGGCTTTTACACTTCAAATCCACCATGTTCTTGGGCAGTTTGAGCTTGACAAATCACATCCCAGCCCATCTCTCCCCAGCAGCTCCTGATCCTGTTCAACTCCCAAAGTCGGTGACAGGAGCTTGTTTGAAGAAGGGAAGGGATGAGTGCTGTGGGGGGAAATTCATATTCAACAAATAGATTCAGACTTGGAATTTCACCAAGAAAATAAATGAAGGCACAAGTAAAATGTTAAGTGTACTCAAAATAAATGAAAATGCACCTTGCTTAGCATTCCTCACCGCCCCTCAGCCAGGGTTTCTTGTTTCCTTGAAGAAAGGTAGAAGAAAAAGGGTAAAACAAAACCACCTTTCACTGTCTGTCACTTACATCCCAAAGATGGCATCCCCTACCTCTAACATAGGCTCCACATACACTGGAATTATTTAAAAGTAACTAAAGATGTTACAACAATATAGAAATACATAAGAGGCCTAATATTGACAATCCCGCAATTCAATACATCCCACCGAGTCTCGGGTTGATCTGGGATAGTACCTTTAACTCTCTTCTGTAGTTCCCTGAATTGGTGGAAAGAATTGCAAGACAATGCACCTGTCTTCTCCCTCAGTCCAGATAGAGAGTTACTGGCAGAATTTCACTGAAGTTTTCCTCATGACAGAAGAAGAGCAATAAAAGTTTGATGACAAAGTCATTTTGAGAAATTAACTTTGGTTAATTTGTCTGACCTTGCTTTAAGAGGGGCAGCTGTGCTGAGTCTACAGACAGCGTCAGCCAAGCAGCACCTGATGAGTAGCTCTTTCGGAAAGGCTGATGGCTCTGAGTGCTTGTTCCTGCATGGAGAAGTTCTTTCCACATGCCACCTTACCTGAAAACACAACAGTTCCACTGTTTGTTGGGACACCATCACCTCTCTTTCTCCCAGTTTAATGGTGCATGCCCTACACCCTGAACATAAAGCATTTTGACAATCTACCAGCAGTGTGTTAGTGAAGATACTTCAAGAAGCTGTGATATCTCTATCCTGTTTTCTGTTATGCAACCCTTAAAGTACAATTTCCTGGCTGGTAAAAGTCCTCTTTTCTTGGTAAGTAATGGTGAATAGGTTCCTTGCATAGATTCTTGGTGGTAACTGGTCATCGATGCAAAGAATCAGAGTAATAGGAGAAATGTAGACCTTCTAGTAGCATATACACATTCCAGGAAAGAAGTAGAGCTAAAGAGATTAAATTGGCGACCAACCTTTAATCATCAAATCATTTACATCTGCAAAATGTTTCATTCTACAGAACCAGGAAAGAACCAGGTTCACTGAGCTTCCAGAGCTAAGAAGGAGCTGTTATGGTCAATGAGAGTGTGCAGACTCTGTTATCTCTTCACACACAGTTTGCCTTGTACACCCCAGTATATGAATGTTCATTTACCTACTTTCTTGGGTAAACGCGAGGGATTCTCTGTGTTCAGTGAGTCACTGAAACTAATTAAACAAACTCCACAAAATGGCTATCATTATCCGTTCAATAATAAGCACAAGTCAAAACTTGAGGCTTCTTGTCACAAGATACTGGTAAATCACGTGAGACTGAACCCTTATCCTCTGGGACAAGATCCTGTCCCAGAATACATAATAATCGAATTCAATTGGATAATAGGATAGCAAGTAAAGGCCCAAAGGAGATTCACTACATGTAAGGAAATCTCTCTCTAGATTAATATATTGTCCTAAACACAGTGTAGAATGGTGTAAACGTAAGAACAAACATTTGAATTTTCTCTCTCAAATTAATGCCATAGTGAGTATTAAAAGAAATATGAAACAAAAGTATTTGTTTCTATTTGCATAAGGCTCAATGCAGTACTCAAGATAGCTTAAAGTGTTTGGTTTTATTTAGTTTCTACATGTAAACAATTGTTCAACAAAATTGTAATGCATTCCTGTTATTCAGTTTGAGACAGATGCTAGGAGATCACAATACGACCCACAGAATAATGACTTACATTAAAGTTTGTCCCCTATGTCAGATACCAGTCATCACCCTGAGATCACAATGTGTATTTCTAATGGACTGTCAATAATCAGAGCTTCTAGAATTCCATTTATTTTAGTTAATTGTTTAAGCAGATCCACAAACTTAGGGGACATATTAGGCCTAGTTTTTGATTATAAAGAGTGTTATATGATAAGCAGATCAGCATCCTAACAAAGAGGTAACCAGTGTAAAGAATGTGGGAAGATGCTTGGAGCTGCATTGCACTCTGGGTGTGCTGCTTCCACGGACATTCTTAAATCTCTTATATCCTGATTCTTATAACAATTCAGGACTCTTGGGCTTTCATGAAGACTTTATTATGTAAGCATGGTCAATTAAATCATTGGCCCATGGTGATGAACTTAACCTTCATCCCTGCTCCCATCCATGGAGGTTTGAGTCTATAGAAAGTTCAAACCTTTTAAAACCCTTGGCAACGAATGTCTGTTTTTAAACGTTTTAAACAATACAGTCAGCAATCATATCCTGAAAATACAGATAGAAAAAACAAGCATTTCTTACTTTAATCATGTGACTGGTTAGCCAACTAACTTTTCTGGAACAAGAGAGTATATATTTATTAAATCACAAATAACACAAGTGCATATATTGGTATATTTGAGTACAGTTGTCACTATTGTAAAACATTGTTATTGCCAAGCTGTTGCCAAGTTATTAAAATGATCAAGACACAGGTAGGGCACTGCTAACCAAGCAAGCTGTATGGAAAGTTCTGCTTTTCCAGTACACCCATATTCCATAGTTTATAGTAACTCACATTATTTTCAATCCCCGATGTTGACACTTCAAATTGTTAACATTTAGTTACCACTACCAAGTACACTGATTGCCAATTTTATGTTAAGCGCTAAGAAACAAATTATGGGTATGTTCAATATAAATAACCTGACACAGTATTAGCTAATTAGGAAAGAAAGAACTTAATCAATTACAGAAATTATATCAGATATTTATGCCTCAGAAATACATGATGCAATAAAGCATTATATTCATCAATGAATATTGTGTTTTACATGAAGAAGACATTACTGAGAAAAGAACTAATAGGAAATATAACTTATATACATAGACTATATGCAAGGGAAGTTAAGGAAATGTTCCCTGTAGAGTAAGATAATTAGAATAAGGAAAATGAGATAGAGAATGCCTTTGTGCTTTGTGGAAATCAGAGTTGATATTTTTCTCTAAAGTACAATGATAAACTATTTGTTATGTATAAGACAAATGGTAACAGATCTTTGAGGTTTGGGAAGAAAAAAAATCGGGAAGTGGCCTCCAGGTTGAAAAAGAGCATGGTGGATATCCTGAGTTTCTTTGTATCTCAAACAATCCAGGTTTTGAAATAAAAAAGCTGGTAAGTTGGAAATATCAACATATGAATTCAATAAGCCCCAGTAAAAACCTACTCCCTCTAGTCTTGTCAAAAGCAAGAGACTAAATATGAAAATAGACAATTTAAAAATAAACAACTAATTGCTATACTCTCCCCATACTGTTTACACACATATGAACACACACACATACATACACACACACACACAAACACACACACACACACACACACACTACCACCACCACCACTGCAGCCGCCACCATTGCCACCACCATCAGAACTTCCCTGGTATGGGATGCAAGGAAAGAATGATAAACCTAGACTTAGTGGATTTCTAAACTCAGGAAATTGTACGGTGGTGGCCCAATATCTCTGCCAACAGGCTTTCAGAAATGTAAAGAAGGGATATGGGACCCCTTTCCTTTTGACCAGAAAAAAGAACACTCTTTACTTCATTTTCCACAAATAGGTGATAATTGAAATAGCCTGGTTATGGATAATCTCCTAGCAGTAAGAAGGGAACTATTTACCTCTTAAGCACTGTGTAAGATGTCGTCTTGTAAGGTGTCAGGACTTTCATCATTATCCAAAGTTAGCAGAGGCACTTTAAGCTGCAGAGAATACCTCCAGTGAAAACTGCCACTCTATCAAAGACCTGAGGGTCTGTGCTGTACCAGTACCATTCTACCTTGTGATGTAGGTGGGTCATCTGTCTGTGTTACTTTCATTGATTAATAAAGAAACTGCCTTGGCCTT
>LOEQ01007212.1:0-13887 GCA_001685075.1 Bramus lutescens | reverse complement strand
CACTCCCAACTGAAAACTTGAGAGCAAAGAAATCCCTCATACTTGTGCATGCGATGCAGACTGGTGAATCCTCTGCAGAGGTATTTATTTTCCCTTTGGAAGCCACTGTGGTTAGATTGAATAATGCAGGAGCATCTCAGTGGTCTCCACACCGATCAGGAAGTGTGCTGTTGCTTGCATTTTGTTGCAAAACAAGGAAAGAGTAGTAGGAGAAAGGCATAGTTGAAAGCACTGGACACGTCACCCTGCGCGTGCTGTAGGTTTAGACCTTCCCACAAGTCACATAACTTTATTACGGTGCTAATGTATTCAGGAGACCAATGATAGCATTGCTATAAGCTCAAAGCCATTCCTTTATTCATTAACCAATAAAAGCAACACATAGAAGGACCTCTCATACCAAACGTGTATCTCAGAAATAATTCTAGACTAGACATTAAGGATGATAAAAAAGAAGGGGATTGCAATTATAAAAAGTTTATTATTATTATAAAAGAATATATACATTTCACAGAAAGTTGGAATAAGAACTCTAAGATTTATGCTCTGAAATTAGGACTTCGGTTGTTTTGATTCCATATTACAGGAAAGTCTTGGTAAAATATTTGATCTTCCATAAGGCTCAGTTTTGAAGAGACAAATTTTTTCTAGTAAATATTCTTATCTATCTATATGTCTCTCCATCTGTATGTCCCTCCATCCCCCCCTTAGCTCTCTTCACACACACACACACATATATATGCAGATGTCCAAGATAAAAACTATTAGTAACAGAGGCATTTTAGAAATAACAGTATACATGTAAAATATTGAATAAACAAATACTTACTGTTTTAGTAAAGGCAGCACTCATCACAATGATGAGGTGAACACCACAGACCCCAATTGAAAGGTCACATTCTGAGGTCTAGGAAAGGACTACAAAGAAGTTTAACTGGTCACAGTGAGATGTTCTAGGGATATGCTAATGTTGAATCAGGCATCAACCTAGCCTTAATTTTACAATTAGGTAGTCCAATAGAGCAATATACTGATGTTGGGGGCATCCTATTTATCTATCACTGGGAATTTTTTTTTCAAGTAAGACAGAGACTAAAACCTGAACAAGGTGTGTTCCAGGGATTAATTTAGACCCATTCTGAATCATGAGATATAATGAGCCATTTCTCTCTCTGGCGTGAGTTTCTACCTTAATCTTCATTGGTCCAGTGTTTCTATTGGCAGTGTCCTCCTTTCCTCTCAATTCTTTCATATTTATTTCCACTCACTGTTCAAGAACTTCTTACCCAATATATCATTAATATACTTAAGAAAGGGATATTCTAGTCTTACTCATGTCCTCTTTAATGTAGCCTTGTAGTATGTTATGGCTGGTTCTCTTTTTATTCTGTATGTCATTTCAGAAATTACCACAGTGTCCAAACTACAAAGTTATTTAATTGCTAAATGAGAAATGAGTCAGTGGATGGATATGTAAATGGTTATTTGCTTGGATGATGTAAATATAGATGGACAGATGGCTATGTGAAGTCTTGAGTGGATGGAATGATAGATTGCTACAGAGAGGGAAAGATAAATGGTTGAATAGATGGTTAAGTAAACCCATGGATATATGGTAAATAAGCAGATGTATAAAACTTGAATAAATTCATGGTTAGCGCATGAGTCTATTGTTATATAGATAGACAGATGAATAGAAGGATGGATAGATAGTATGTGTGTGGAGAAAGAGAGATGAATGGGTAGGTGGTTGGATGGTCACACACAAGTGTAACTGAATAGAACTGAAAAATGCTTGAAATAAGCAGACCATCATTAAGGTTGGAATTATGTTGTCTGATGAAAATCTTGAGCAACATAACTATAATTTATAAAATGTAAGTGTGTACCACAGTATACTTTAAATATTTAGGATTTACGCCAAGACACATAGGAATAAGTTAAATGGATTTTTAAGGTCAGAAACTGTTGAATAATAGAGAGAAATTCAAATCCAAATTATTTAAATCCATCTATTTTCCAAAGCAAAATCCATTTTACTGTATGCTAAGCTGTGAGAAGATGTTAACATGGATACACCATAAATATAATATACTTTTAATAAATTATTTCTATGAAGATGAAAATCATGTACACTGTACAAATGCAAATAAAATATAAAATTTAAAACAAAAATAATAAAATTATAACAATATTGGTATGTGTTTCACAGACCCCGTTTTATTATAAATTAAATGGTTTATTTAGTTGTTTAGTGACTCATTAAGTCATTGTAGTATATTTGTGATAACAAAACCTTAAAGCTAATCAAGTATTTTTAGGTAGTGTGTTCGTAATGGATTGTGATTTATACAGCAGAAAATCAAGTGTGCAACTACACAAAAGGAAATGAGATTTCAGTCTAGAAAATATTCCTTACTAAATGTATCATTTGTTTCCCTTCCTAGTCCAAATTAATTTCAAAACTGAACTTAGAGAGTCTTTTACTTAATCTACATATGTATGGTAAATGTGATTCCATATTAAAATTCCCAACTACATTTGTTTAAATTCCATAATTATTCTTGACTTGTAAGACTTCAACATGAGGGGAAACATATCCTCTTCAAAGATTCTCTTAAAAGCTATTCTGTATTTCTGTACAGTGGTCTCTTAATGAAGACTCACTTCTGTCTAATTTTTGAAGACACAAATGAGATATCTTTATTTTATTTGTTTGAAGTCCCCAATCTTTCTCTAATTATTATGTATAATATATAGTGATATATTACATAATATATAATATGTAATACATAATTATATTAGCTAGATAGATATCTGTCACACAGATATACCCAGCATGCATCCTGGAAATTCTATTCATTATCTTAGATCATAGAAGAAATAACAAGGAATTAATTTTGCTAAATTTTCTTTTCTTTTTAGAATGTCTATGGTAAATATTGATATATAATAATAAACTGACTTCTAATACTACTACGTGCACAGTTTCTGGCAGGTGAGCTTTTTCACACATCCTTAATACTTTATATAGAATAAAAGAGTTGGTAGGGAAGGTTAGTGACCTGCCTATACCAGACTTCAGTATGGAGTGGAGTTACAAAGAGTGGAGTTACAAAGCTAGAGACCAATTTCTCTGTAGATAAGACTGTGAGAAAGTCTGCTGAACAATGTGACTTATTGAAGTCAAGTAAAAACGCATGAATTCCTTCACCTATCATCCCTTCAGAGGGCTTTGTATTCTAATCCTGATTCTCCCGGTTTTCCTTAATAACTAATGCTGGATGTCCCCATGATGTCTCTCCCTACTATCCAATGATAAAGCTCTTTACTGTAAGCCAGCCTTGCACACACCTCCCACTTCAGCTTCGGAAAGTAAATAATTGAAACCTTCATGAACCTCCTTACGTCACCTCATGGGATCAGCCAGCTTCTCCACTCAAGCTTTTTCTCCAGTTTGTACTCATCTTAAACGTTCTAGAAGGCATTTATCATTTCTTTACTCTGGAAAATACTATGAACAGGGAGGGAAAGAAGAAAAATATATATGAGAACAGTACTATTGATCGTGCTTGTATGAGCCAGCCTCAGATTCCTGCTTCTCTGACTTTGCACAAACTTCACCCACTAGAGAGATTATTCCTTCTGAGCTACCCTCCACTCAGCAGAATGCATAAATCTTCCCTGCAATGGATTCTCCTAGAAACCTGCTCTCCTTAGATCTTTGAAGTTCCTCCCCATGACATAATTCAATAGAGCATCAGAAAACCCATAATCTTGCCCTCACAATCTAGTGACTTCACATGCCGTGGACTCCACTTTCAGTGTTGTCTCTCAAGAGTTTAGGGACCACAAGCCTTCTGTGGCTATTCTACCAGCACACTGCACCTCCCAGTCTAGATACCAGCACTTCCCTGTGCATTTTAAACCCTACCCACTTTTATGATCTTGGATTCCTCATTGTGTTCTCCAATATCCTATTAAACAATTTTTTATGTGTTTACATTAAAGTTGCAGGCTTTAAACATATTTTCTCCAGAAATATCCTCTATCCAACAACTCTGATCTCTTGTTAATTTTCTCTTAATTTACACCCATCTTGCATATTCTAATTGCGTATAATTAAATTTTAAAAAACTAAGTAGTAAAGCCATGGTAGAAATTTGCTAGCTTGGGATGTTATAGCTCTAATTGAGAAAGAAAGTCTTACATGGCTAGTAAAGACCCCTGCACACGACAGTGAAGCTTAGCTGGGGTTTTAATAAGGATATTCAGATGTGGATGCAGCACATCATTAACATTTAGGGAAGAATTAAATAAAGATAAATAAAACACAAGGGGTTTCTTGCTACAAGGGATCAAAGATTATGCAGAATTAGCAGTGTGTGAATAGAGATGGGTTGCAGGAAGGCTAAAAGTCTGCACTTCGTGGGGAAGGCAGCTATGCAGGGATTCACTGGGTTAGTTTGATTCTCCGTTGCTGTGATGAACAACAACCAAAACTAACTTTATGGGAAGAAATAATTTATTCTGATCTTAAGGGAGTCCAGGCAGAAACGTAAGGCAAGAACCTGAAGGTAAAATGTGAAGAAGAAACCACAGAGGTGTGCCATTTATTGACATTCTCCACTACTTTTCTTTCTTTCTTTCTTTTTTGTTTGTGTGTTTGTTTGAGGCAAGGTTTCTCTGTATCTTTGGAGCTTACCCTGGAACTAGCTCTTGTGGACCAACCTGGCCTTGAACTCACAGAGATCCCCCTGCCTCTGCCTCCTGAGTGCTGGGATTAAAGGCGTTCAACCATCGCCCGGCTCCTTTTCTTATACTTGTCAGGATCACTTTCCCCAGGGTGGCCCTGAGCACAGTAGACTGGGCCCTACCACACTAACCATTAATCAAGAAGGTGACACACAGCTATGCCCAATATAAAAAAGAAAAGCCCTCAAGTTAGACTCCTTTTCAGGTAACTCTGTTATGTATCAAGCTGCTGAAACCTAACCAGTGCACTCACTCAGAAGAGGATGAAGTGAATCCACGGAAATGAGGAGGACCAGATCAGACTGAAGATAAATAGAAGAAAGGGACATGTGATCAAAGAAGTATTATACATAAATGTCTATTTAGGTAATGAGAGAGGAACAGAAAGAAAAGACAAGCATGAACAATGGAGGTGTAAATATGAGAAACTTCCACAGAAATACATAATTAAAGTGTCATAGTGAAACCTATTATTTTAAAGATTTACTTATTTGTTTTATTTGTATATTTGTATGTCTGGAGGCATGAGCTTTTGTGCACCGTGACCATGTTTGTGCAGCTTCCTATGGAGGCCCAAAGTGTTGCAGTCTCTGGAAAAGGAGTCCTTGTTTTAAACTATCCAATGTTGGTGCTGGTAACCAAAGCAGCATCCTCTGCAATGACACTGCATACTCTTCACTTTTAGGAAATCTCTCCATTCTCAGATGTTACATGGAAAATTAAAAGAGAGTCACAACAATAAGTACAGTAAGACAAGAGCAAACTTTAATATTATAGAGAAACAATGGCAATGATAAAAATGGTACAAAATAGAATAAATATTTGTTATTACACTAGTTGGTCATATTAAAGTATGTCTCTGTGTAAAGGCATGCTAATGAACATTTATGTGCATACTATCAGCTCTGGTTGCTGAGAAGGCCTGCTCACAGTTATACTGTAAATGAATCAAGAGTACCTAATGCCAATATTTTGCCTTCCAACTTATCCCCAACTAAAGAAACAGACTTTTCTATCATTGAGTGATTCTGAAGAGCATCAAACACCTACTGCTGAGAGGTTAAGTATTTGCTCAAACAACGACGGAGACAGGTGAAAAAGATACAGGTGCCAATTAAAATGAGTGTTCATTGGATATGATTTTAACATCAGCATAAAGGACAGTAAGGTAGCTGCAGCTTCTTAATACAAAGGAGATCGTAATTTATTAGTGATACAAATAAGTTCTATAACCATTGGAAAGCTTGCTTGCAATGTGATATTAATAGTTTGAAATAATTTACTCTCAAAATACCTTGTAATTACAAAGGGCAATGATTTCTTCACAGTGGATACCTTTTGACAGATGATTTAATGATGTGGTCATTCATGGGACTCAGTGAAACCACGCAGTCCATTAATGGAGGGAGCATCATTTCTGTCAAGCTCCTTCCAATGAGGCATAGCCTGAATCTAATGATAATAAAGTCTGAGATATACAATAGTGGGCAAACTATCGAATGAAGAAAATGAAGAAAGAAAAAGAAAGCAAGATAATAAAGGAGGAAGGGACTAAATGGGGAGGAAGGAAAGGTAATCAAGGGAGAAAGGCTGGGGAGACATCTTAGGGGTGAAAGAGCTTGCTATACAACTATAAGGAACAGATATCAGACCCTCAGAACTTGAATAAAAGCAAGTAGGTGCAGAAGTTACCCTGTTAATTCCAGACTCCGCAGAGACAGAGCATCCCCAGAGCAAATCTGGTAGTAAGACTAGCCCTGTATGTGACCTCTGGGCTAAGCTGAGTTCCATGCCTCAATGACTAAAACAGAAAAATGATGGAGGATGATTATAGACATCTATGTCTGTCATCCCATTAATACCCATATGCACATGTACATATTGACACGTAAAAGCAGGCATTATACAGTCATTCCATGCAGACATGAAAAACTGAAAAGAAGACAGAAAGAGAGAGAGAGAGAGAGAGAAATTCTGAGAAAGAAAAAATTCTCACAGTATTCAATGAGTTGTTTTCAAATGCGGAAATGAGAGAGAGGGACAACTGCAAGAGGAAGAAGGTAGAAGGGATGCTCAGTATGTGGTTATGCTGTTTTCTTCCATTGTCAGAAGCATCTTAGGTGTAAATGGTAAAACTGAAACCATTATCCAGTGGTATTTACAGCATACAGAGGGGAATCCTACATCAAATCATAGTAAATGAAATATGTTGAATGAGTATCTTTTGCATCCAAGATGAAGACTGATCCTTGGCAGAGACAAAATTTTTTAAAATTTGTATTGGTTTTTATTGAGATCGACATTTTTCTCTGCTTCCCTTCCCTGCCTTTCCCCTCCCCTTCGACCAAAGGTTTTTAAAAAGAGGTTCTTCTTTCATACAATACATCCTGACCAGAGTTTCCCCTCCCTCCACTCCTCCCAGATCTCTCCAAACTCCACTCTTCCCAAGATCCACTTCCCCTCCATTTCCTCTTCAGAAAAGAGAAGACTTGCTGTGGCCTATATTTGCAGGAGTTTCTGTATATTTTGGCTCTTTGCTTAGCATTTGATATCTCTGTTAGAATCTTGAAATAGATTACATCTCATTGCTCCTTTATGCTGTAATATTAAATTCAAAACTTAATAAATCCAGACAGAAATGAAAATCATTAAGCATTTTAAAAGGTCATTTTAGGCTCAATCAATCACTGGCTGGGCTTATGTCCAGCAACTGTGTGTTCAATTATAAATTAGCAGAACAAAATGAAGACTATACATGAAACTTTAGGAAGACAGCCCTGAGTGACTGTACATGAGCAACAAATGATGTGATGACATCATGATGTCAAGCATTTATAATTCTATCTGTTGATTGATATCCTGTAATAACATATTTTCATTTCACTTTCATTAAACGTTTCTACATTTTTCCAAATACATATAAACTGCACATTTGCAAGTGAAGCAGCTTGTTGACTAGGGGAGTGGGACAGTTGCAGGAGTAGGTGTCTCTTAGTCACTTGTGTTTGAAGTCTCGAGAAACATCTACTTGGTTTTGTTATGTTTGTGTTTCTTACACTCTCCAGTTCCATATAAGCAAATGATGCTTATTATAAAATAATACCCCTCATAATTTCTCTTGTGTATATTTCTGTGCATAAGTAGTTCACTTTTACAAAGAAACCCAGAAAAAAACAACCTTTCCCACTACGTCTTACTGTTTATTTTTAAGTTCGAAGTCACAAATTATAATCAGTAATTCTGTCAATTAATGGCATATCGTCTGTGTAGTGATCTTTTCTTTGTAATCTAACAAATGAGGTTTGCCTGAAGATCAGATGGCAGAGCTAAGCCATTAGTTAGCATGGAGGCTATGAAGTGGTGGCACACACCTTTAATCCCAGAACTTTGGAGACAGAGGCAGATGGATCTCTGTGAGTTCAAGGCCACCTTGGGTACCTGAGATTGAATCTGTCTAAAAGAGAACCAGCTCACACAAAGGTGATCTCAGCACTTGGGATCACATGCCTTTAAGGTGGGAGGAGACAGGAGCTCATATGCAGCTTGAGGATTCATAGATGTTGGTGGAGGCCACTTGTTCATTCTCGGCTGCCCAGATCCAAAATAACCACATAGAAACTATATTAGTTAAATCATTGCCTGGCCAATCACTTAAGCTTATTACTAGCTAGCTCTTACATCTAGAATTAACCCATTTCCATTATTTTATATTTTTCCACAAGGTTTGTGGCCTACCAGCAAGGTTCCAGCTAACAAATCTTGTCTTTCCCTCTGGTAGCTACATGGCATCTCTTGGACTCTGTCTACTCTCTCTCTCTCTNTTCTCTAACAGCCTGGCTAAATTCAGGTAAGCCATTTGCTGAAAGAATCTTCTTTATTGACCAATAAAAGCAACACATATACAGAAGAACTTTCCCCACCACATAGAGAAGAATGCAGTCTGAGATTTTGTAGAGACAGGAACAGTCTGAGCATTGGTAGAGGTAAGAACTCTCTAGTGGTTAGCTGTTTAGCGTCTCTGATATTTCAGCATTAACCCCTATCTCTGACTCCGGGTTTTTACTGCAAAGATCAATTAGAATTTGTGCTACACATCTCATTTCAAAGCATTGGAGGGGGAATCAACAAATGAAAGTTGATTAAGGGAAGTATTATGTAGGGATGTATTCTAAAGCACAGAAATAATTTACTAATTATTACAAAATCATTGATATAGAATACACCTGGATTTTGGTCATCCAATTTCCAAATACCAGAATCAAATTTATTGTGTGTAGATAGTCAGAAACTGTGAGTCTCCAGACGCAGCTTTTCCTCTGAACTTCCATCTCATATTGCCCCTTAAGAGGATGTAAATACAAAGTGATAAAGGACAGTCCTCTAAAGGTTCATCTTCTGTTTCCAAAAGAACTATGACCAACATGAATGTCTTTATGCATAAGCAGCCTGGTGCCAAACTTATAATCTTTCTTCCTCAGCCTCCACAACACTTGCTTAAATGTGAGTTTTTAATATAACATGCAACATACTTACCCATTCACAAATGAAAGAAACCAGGAAGTCTCGGTGGACACTCCTCCTACACATTCGTAGACTAAAGTCACTCTTGCTTTCTGTTCCCCAAGCTGCTCTAACAATCAGAGGGGGTAGAGTGTTCAAGTGTTTCTTGCCTGCATCCCAAGAATAAGTAACAAGACAGATTCAGTAACTTGTGTTCATCTGCTAAAGGAACTTCAACTTAAAGTACTTCAGAACTTTGGAATTTCCTCATCTACTGTTAAATGTAACTTGTGACATTGAGGCGTGGATTATGAAACCCCAAACAAACAAAAAAACAAGCAAACAAATCAAAAAAACAAAACAACAACAACAAAAAAAACAACTTATCCTTGCAGTTTCTTTCTCTAATTCATCTTTTTATTGATTCCTTGTGGATTGGATTTCATATCATGAATCTAGATCCCAGTCGTCTCCCTGTCCCTTTGCATCCACTCTCCGCCCTTGAACACTGCTCCCAACATAAACCAAGATATAATTTAAAAGGTAAGAAAAGTGAACAAGAAAATGAAATCTCATTGTGGAACCTATAATGTGACACAGTGAGTCAGACTTTTATCCTTTAATTCATAGGTCTTTATTTGCAAGTATTCTTTGCCATGATTCGTTGATCTGTTCAAGGCCTCTAGTTTCAACTACCCTATCAATCTTGGGCCCACATTGGGACTCCTCTATGATATCCTACTATTGTCTTGAGTCATGGAGTTCTTATTACATAAGGTCGACAGGACTGGCTTCTTCACATGCTCCAGCAGATCATAGATGGGTGCATAATTGGATGAATCAACTCATGGCCCTGGTTTTAGGTCTGGGTAGTTACTGGATTGGTTAGTCTTCCAGTACTCTCACATCTGCAACACCAAGGTGAACTCTCCAGCACTGCCTTGCTAGCTCCCCCTACCTAGGAAGCAGCAAGGGGCAAGGCCAGTTGTCCTGCTTATACACCCAAAGAGTTTATTCTCCCACACCTACAGCGTTATGGCCAGCTCTACTGTGTTGCCCAGCCAAGGTAGAGGGGACACTCTGTACTACAGAGATTAAATCAGTCTAAAAGAGAAACAGAGTAAAGTGGTGGTTCACACTATTAATCTCAGCATTAGGGAGGTGGAGACCAGTGAAGGAAGTTAAGGCCTACCGGACCAAAAGGACCCAACCTGAAGACTGCCTGGAGTTGTCCAAGGTGCTGTCTGTGCCTAGCCAGTGAGGAGCTACCAATGTTTCCTTCATGACTAGCAGCAGGTGCTGTCAGAGGTCCTGATTGTGCCTAGCCAATGAGACACAACCATGAGATGTCAACTTTCAATGGATCAGAATGCCTGGGTGCTCGGAGAGTATTATGTAAGATCCTCTGCCCCACTCCCACCACCATGGTTAATAAATGAATTTTCTGTAAACCTTCTAACTGACTCCTGGTGTCTGCGTTTGTTGATGTCACACCTTTCCATCCCATCCCCGAGAAAGACATTAGGACCCAGCAGCACCTGGAACATGGACTTTTAACAGGATTTGAGCCTGGTCAGAGTCTTTTTGTTGTTTTTGTTGTGGTTGTAATTTTTGTGTTTTGTCATCTTCCTTTCTTCACCCCTGATGCTTCTCAGTACACCCTAGATGGAGTATTTTCGGTAAAAAAAAGTCCCTTGGTCGCTTTAGTAGATAAACGTTGGGACCCCCATCCTTTCCTTCTTTTGAAAGCCCCCTTGGTCCTTTTGGCAAGTAATTATTGGAAACAATATCTTTTCTTTTATGATGTCTCTCATGTTTGTCTGCCCATTTGGTTAGGAAGGTACATTTCTTCTGTTTCAGTTATCCCGGCCTTTTTATATAAAGGATGACTCCTCAGGAGGCAGAACCAAAGCTCAGCTCTCAAGCACCATCCCTTGTCCATAGACACCATATGGGCATACAGTTGTGGCCTAAAGAGCCACAGATGTTCCAATCTAGTTTCTAGACATAAAGGTCCAATACAATTTTTCCCCCTCTGTTGACCACCAACTGTCCCTCTCAGAAGTGTGCTGACAAGCCAGGTGGAGTAACCTTACATCTGTAGGAGTATTACATTCACCTCAGCAAGGAGAAATGAGATGCATGGTGGCATGGGAGATGAGGGCCTGGAGGCTGGTGCTGGCCTGGCCTGAGATGTGTGAGCTGTGACTGGCGTGAACTTCATGCTTGACCGAGGTCTCAGAGTAGAGTACTGTCTGAGCTTTGGGTGTAGGTGACACTCTGAGTGTGGGCACAGATAATAGGCTTCCCTAGTCTGATGTGCAACTAGACCTTAGTGAAGGCTCTGGGCCCCTCTCAGACATGGCCTGGGTTGTGTGTCTGCCGTCTGAGCTGCCCACTTCTTCTGGTGCTTCTGTCCTTCCAGGTGGTCTTGATAGGTTTGCAGCTCTGTGCAGATGACCCTCCAGACCTCCCAAGTAGTGCATGAAAGGTGGCCTAAGGATTGCCTTTGGCTTCAGAAGCCAGTCCTCAATTGGTAGTGGGATGCTGGTAAAGCTAGGGTCCCAGAGCCTTCAGCCTGGACCACTCCAGGTGTTTAAGCTCACCAGAGCCGTTCGGGATGCCTACTGCTTTTGAGGGGACCACTGGGACTTTGGTGGATGGTACAAGCAGTGGGAGGTTGGGCTTAGCCAGCAGATAGATACTGCAGATGGAGGCTCCATCTTTTCCTCAAAACTTCTGGTCCCCTTTGACTCTGAGCAGCTGATGTGTGGATTCAGCTGTGGCCACAACTTCATGCTGTTGCTGTCAGTGTATGCCCATGGCTACCTGGGGTTAATCTTCAGTTGGGTGCTGCTGGAACTTGGGCTTCATGTCTAGCGCTGCTGGAGCCACAACCTCAAGGCCAGCCACCTGTGCCATGTGCTGGCACTGTTGGAGGACAAGGAACAAGCTGTTCACCTGGTGGTGCACACCTGTAATCTGCCCACTATGGAGAAAGAGTAGAATGGCTAAATATGATGGAAGAGCACATGTGGCGCTCTATTTGTTCATTTATAAAGAAGCTTTTCTGGCAAACCATAGAATTAGCTGTGCATTAGCAAATGCCCACCTTAGTACCTTCAGCTTTACAAAAGTAAATGTGGGTCAGTAACCCCTCAGATTCGATGGTGTTAAGGGTCATAATAAAAATGTAGACAAAAGGCAAATTATTCTGGAGCTTCAGATTAGTTTTGCAGGAAACTGTGAGATTGATTTTGTAGAACTGGAGTGAAAAGTATTCAAATTTATAGGACAAGATGGGTGATCCTGGAGCCCTTGGTTGGTGACATGCCTTTAGTTGGAGTATTGCTGATCTTCCTTAGAAAACCACTTTTACAGATTAACTGGACAGGACTGACTAATCTTCTTGACATCCCTGGACTAAATGGTTTATCAGATACTATCATTTTGGATGCAATAACAAACTAATTGACAAACATTTACCAAAAAACAAGATCTTAGCAGGGCTCCCTGCTCTTATAATAAAGATACAGTCCCATGCAGCTCTCTCCTCCACTCTGGTCCCTTATGTCTCCCTGGCCTTTTCAGATTCTAATAAAAACTCAAAGGACTGAGCCCTGGTACCTGTCACATATTAGATGTCACTCCCTAAACATCTATATCTCTTTATTTCTCAGAAAAGTTGCAGTCATGACTCTATTAAAAATCAAAGCTGGCTTTAGAGTTTGACTGTGACTCTCTCCTTCTCTAAACCCAAGCATGTTGTTAGAAGAAAAATTCAGAGTTTTTGTTTCATATCAGAAGAGCCACCTGGTGTCGTACAAAATCCTCTGATATCTCCCAAAACTATATTTCTATTTTTTGACACTTTAGTATCTTTCTTTGGCTAACTAATTTAAGTATATAGTGACAGATTTATAGGTAAAATAAATAATAGGCAATAGAGCATAGATAGATAAATAGATGTTAGATAGAGAGTAGATAGATAGATGATAGATGATAGATAGAAGATGATAGAACATAATAAATGTGACATATATTCAGTAAAATAATATTACATTTTAACATATTTATCTTATGTTTAATTATCTGTAAGTGTATGTGTGTCTGTGTGTCTGAATGTATGGCTCTGCCTCTCTACAATTTAATGATTTTCTGGGCTCTTGGAAGATTTTTCATACCACTGATATAGCCTACCTTTCACAAGGACAAGCCATTTTGGAGAGGGCCAATAAAGCGCTTAAGAAGATATTGACCAGGGATATCTCATCAGAGGGTAGACAAAATCTTCATCTGGCCTTAAGAGAGGTCCATTTCCTTATGGACTTTCTCAGTTTTGATGACAAAGTGCTCACCCCAGCTAACAAGCACTAGGCATCTCTCCCAAGGAACACATCCCTGCTTCTTGTGAGATGGGGAGATCCTATCTGCCTCCAATGGCAGCCTCCAGCCCCTCTGCTAACCTGTGAGAGAGCATATGCTTGTGTTTTCCCTCAGACTACCACAACACTAATAGAAGTCCTGGTAAGAGATATTTGCGCAGCCATGTGTAGTGATTGGGGAGAAGGCCTGCTTTTCGTCCGGCCCAGCTCCCGCACGGCTAGCTCATACCCGGAAATAACAACACAC
>LOEQ01007210.1:57207-67687 GCA_001685075.1 Bramus lutescens | reverse complement strand
GGGGAGCAACCTGGGTAGCTCAAGAGCTACTAGAGAGGGAGAGCATGGGAGAGCAGGTTAATCCCTCCAGGAGGAAACAAGTGTAAAGGCAAGATAGGAGCCTTCAACCTATGCAGTGTTGCAGTAAATTGGCCTGTTCAGTTTGTAGGAGACATTCAGGACAGCTTGACAACTCAATTCCAGCATCCCTCGCTCTTGGATGTGGGCTTTTCCATCAACTCGTGCTAAAGGAACGCTTGGCATATTTCGGCTCCACTGCCTTTCCTAAGAAGCAGGGACCCAGACCACAGAACAGTGACATGAATAGGTATTTATTTTGCCATTGGTCTCTGCTTTATAATGATCACAAAGCTCTGTCCATGAGCTGCAGTCACTTACATGCCTCTCAAGCATGTTATTTGAGATACGAGACTAATGAAATCAGGAATGAAGAATGTAACAATTAGAGATCATGCTTATTGACGATGAAGAATAAACAAAGATTTCTGTTTCCCCCTTCTCCCTGTAAAGATCTTTAGGCTGAATTTTATTTCTTTTCTAGCACTAAAAAGATTCTCTTGGGTTTAAAACAGAGTTAAATAGAATGTGATAATGCTAAAGAGAAGTAAAACAGAACAAAAAGACAAGGATCGAACTTTTGTGCTACTATGGGAACATCAGAGATTTATTGAAGTTCATTCCAAATGTTCTTTTCTATTCTTTGCTGCGTTAATATTAATATATTGCATACTATATACAATGCATTATATTGTTACTTCTTTGGACTTTGAAAGTGTATTTTTATACACTTGTTTGAAGATGAAGAAATTGTAATATGTGTTTCAGAGGTCATGACCTCCTAAGGAAAATACCCTTCTTTACATTCAGCTGCAATTGTTCATGCCTTCCCAATGTTTTCAAGAGCTTTTATATAGTTGTAACTCATATATAATGTGAATTTGTGGAGGAGGTAATGCCTTCATATTTAAGTGGATGTTTGGATGTTATATGTTCTGCTTCACAAACACTAGTAGACCACATTTGTTTATTCAAAGAGGAATATACTAGATGCTTGCTAGACATCTTTAACACCCTTCAGATCAAAGAAATCTCTCAAAAGAAAAGGAAGAGTGCTAAGTAGGGAAGCAGGAACTAGAAAGATTTCCCAGTTCTGCTTGGCTTCTCATTACAAACTGAAGAACCACAGTTGCTGATTTGCTCTATAAGACACTGAATTGGTTAGTTGGTATTCATATTTTTACATTTACTATCAATAATTAATTGAATATACAATATGATATACATATATCATATATATGTATAGTAGTTTGCATCCTCTTTTTTACACCACTCTATTTAATATTCAAACAAGTTCCTGAAACATTTTGAAGACAAAGTGAAATGACAAATGATATGCTTGGTAAATGACTGCCAAATATTAACCAATCTAACTGATTTCAGTCTTGTTAGTTTCACATAAATGACTAGGTTTTTGTAATATGGAGAGCAGCTTGTCAAGACAGTCAAGATCACGCAGGCTGTAATTACTATGGATCCCCAGAGGTGAGTTTTTAGCACTGTATGGAAATGGCATTGCTGTATCCTGCCGTAGTAGCTGCTGTGTGGCCTTAGTTAAAGTGAACTGAAATAAGGACTCAACAAGGGGGAACATCATAAAAGTGCACATGCAAATTCAGTTGCTAAGACACAAAAGTGTAGATAGTTATGCTGCAGAGCAGTCAGTTATGGCCAATAGATAAATGTGCTTAGGTAAGAGTCTTCATAAGCCCTCTTTTAGAAGGATTAATTGCCTAGTAAGTAAGTCGTCTCATCCTCATGCTTCCCACTCATCAGTAGTTCTTGTTACCAAAGTCCTGTCTAGAATTAAAGGTCAGTGGACAGAGATGGCTGAGGAAGATGGGGAGGGATGCTACCTAACACAGTAGTTTCTTCTGTGTATACACAGTTTTCCACATTTTATTTTCTTTTGATGTTTAGACATAGAGTAAAATAAAATTGACTCATTTCTCTGGACTGTTGATGCGAACTAGTATAATCTTTACAAACAGCAGGGAACAGCACCTTGTAATCAGAAATACAAAGCAACAAATAGCATGAACTTAGTAACTTTGTTTAAAAATAAAGCTAATAAGACTGTGTATGTTGTGTTGCTAATTGGATTAAAAGTATTGTAGGACAGTCTGTCAGCTCATAGTGTACACACACACACACACACACACACACACAGAGAGAGAGACACAGTCTTTATTTTATGGTAGAAATCCAAAAAGTACATATTCTTTATTTTAGTTCCAATTCTGTTATATACAGATAATAATGATATCAAATTTGCTTCTGTAATTCACACACACAGTAATGTGAATTAAACCCATTAAACTAACTTAAAATTACTTTGATATTAAATCCTACGTTTTTTGTGGGCATATGTTGGCAATATAACAGACACTGCTTTCCAAAAGAACTAGAAGACATCCCAACAGCTGTATATGCTTAGATTTCTGCTAATACAGATGAAGATCATAAAGTCTAAGTATGTTTGCATCTAGATGATAGTTGTTCATTTCCAGTATATTCCTTTTATGATGACTGCTCCAAAACTTAGTACTTATCCCATATAGAGTCGATGTTTGTTATAGCTTAGATTTTCATGTTTGTTTTAACAACTAGTGTTTAATGGCAGCTTAAAATAGCAAGCTTGATTCTAGGTAGGTTACACATTTCTACTCATGCTCTACTCTCAAAAATCTCATAACTTTATGAAATTGGTACCACTGTAACACCAGTTTTAGGGATCCAGATCCAGAGATGAGGTTAAATAAATGCTTGGCTAGGCAGAATTACTTCCCTTCAGACACTGAGGCTGCAAACAAATCCTTGCTGTGTATAGAAATAAGTTGTTCCTGTCCCTCTAATGGTATCCCAAGAGCATTTTCCTATATTTATGATATTTTTCCTTTGGCTGTGTGCATGGATATCTAAGGCTATGATATTAGAAAGTGTAAGTATCTATATATGTTCAACTTTTCTTCAAGACAAGTTACCCCAAACACATGGTGCAGCTTAAGATGACCTTAAACTTCTGATCCTTTTACTTCTCCCACCCCCAGCGGGGAGCCTGTAGGCATTATAACACTACCAATAGTTATTTTTGTAATAATAGGTACAATTGAGCTACATTCTTACCCTCATCATTTTCATTTTATCTAATATTTTCATCAATATTGTTAGTAAAGTATTAGAAAATAAAATGCTTAACATATTAAAGCAGAGAGAAAAGGCTACCATCAATCATGGTTTTATCAGAAACTATATAGTTTCAGATTAAGTGATGCGTAATACATGCTCCACAACCTGTAAACTGGAAACTGTAATAATTTGTTTTTGTTTTTTTCCCCTCATGAGTCAGAAGGTCTGTCAGAGATAGTTTAAGCAGTTTTTCTGATATTTTTAAAGTCACATGTATTAATCAAATCTGTTAACTTTCCATGGCTCCAAGCAAATTACTTCATAGAAGAATGAGCCTACCTTCCCACCTAGAAAGTATACACACTAGATACTACGTAAGTGAAAAGAGAGAAGAATCAGAGCAATTGTTGCAATTGGTCACATCCTCTGCACTTCACAAACACCAGCCTTCTTTCATGACTTCTGGACTCTCCAGGCAAGATAAATACCCATGTCAGAATCATTTTCTGCATTCCAAAAATGTATACTAATCCCCTACTGTGTGACGGATGTTGTGGAAAATATTGTTAATTCCTGTGTACCACACCTGATGACATCTTTTGACAGTAAGAGGACATCATTAATTCCTCTGTACCACTTTTCTTTGAAAACATCTAAATGTTTCCTTTATTTCCCTATCATTTTTTTTTATTTTACAGAACTGACTACAGTTCTTAGATAGACTTTTGATATGTTTGTTTCTTTTTTTTTCTGTTATATACCTGTCTAGACCTAGCTGGGAAAGGCAAAAATGAATGAGAAAGTCTGAAGAAGTGAGTGATAAAGGAAAACAAAATCTGCTCCATATACAACAACAAGAAACCACACACTGGGCATACTCAGTTTGAAGAGAAACTAGTGACTTTAATATTCATCAAGCCCCAGATTGCTGACCACAGTGTCTCACTTTTTGCCTCTTAATAAATTTTGAATGATTTAAGGAATGAACTGTCTACTTGGTGTGATGGGAAAAACAGATAGTAGTCATACTAATTTAATGTTGATTCAGGGGAGTGGAGAGATGGCTTAGTTAGTAATTCCATGCTGTACAAGTACCGGGACCTAAATTCTATTCCCTGTCATCAGCCTGAAAAACTAGGCATACTGTACTCACCTGTATTCCCAGCATTGGGAAGGCAGAGACAACTGTATCTCTGGAGCTTCCCCAGTGGCCTTTATGGTCAAGTTAGTGAGCTCCAGGTTTAATGAGATACATTGTCTCACTAAAGAAGTCAGAGATTGGGATGGAGAGATGGCTCAGTGGTTAAAAGCATTGTCTGCTCTTCCATAGGTCCTGAGTTCAGTTCCCCGCAACCACATGGTGGCTCACAACCATCTGTAATGAGGTCTGGTGCCCTCTTCTGGCCTGCAGACATACACACAGACAGAATGTTGTATACATAATAAATAAATATAAAAAAGTCAGAGATTGGCTGATGGAGACACTTCCTATGTTTTTATAGGTATGGGTGGACATGTAAATGCACACTCATATGCATACACACAACATAAATAATTATTAAATGGGGTCACAATATTAAAAGAAAGTAAGTGGGAAAAGCTGCAGAGGCAAGAAGGGACCATTAGCTTCCTCTAGATGGAACAACTCAGAAGAAGCTTTATAGAGAGAAAATATGCTGTGTAAAAGACCCTCTATGTGCGAATACTCAGGGGATGGCTCCAGTTTGTCTATTTTGTGGCTATTAGATAGATCATAAGCATTATTTTAAAAAGAGAAAGAAAAGTTACCATGAAGCTGGATGAATTCAATTTCCTCACCATCACACATAATTGTTATTAGCTATGCAGAGCTCCAGAGTCCTGGTTCTTAAACTAGTATATATAATACCCTTCGTAGAAAGTTACCCATTACAAAGCAGAGTGGAAAGCAAGGGTATTAGTGAAGAGGTACCACTAGTGGGAGGAGTGTTTATCATTTAAACTACACCAGTTGTCAAGACAAATTGTAGGAGTTACTTAAAGTCATAAGAAGAAAGACTTCAAAAATGTATGACAATTTTTCAGTTCAAAGGTTACTTTTATTCAATTATATCTTAGGAAACCTTTTTAAATGGTGACCTTAGACCTTACAAAGAACAATTTCCTTAATCTACATTTTCAAAGGGAGATAGTCCTTGTGAGTTGATACTGAAAAGTGGTGTGTGTGTTTGCATGCATGTGTGTGTGTTTCTGTGTGCACGCATGCACGCATAACCAGTCCCATCTCATTTAGGAATCTTTGCTCTGGAAAGAAAATTGCCCATAAAGGTATCTTTAAAACCCCACCAGGAGTTAGTAGATGGTGTGAATCCAGTTGTGCAATTTGAGAAGACAGCTGCATTTTATCCAGCTAAATCAGCATTTGATTCTAAACTCCTTTGGAATGTTCCTGTTTTCCAGCATTGGCTCTGCAGTGCAGATTCAGGAAGATAGCTTTATCTTTCGCGCCACATTACCATTGTTCTTTCTGGAAGGTAAGCCCTTCACATTTCTTTTCCGTTCACACTGAAGATTCAGTGGCACTTCTGTGGTTCCAGGCTATCAGCTAATTTTATAGCCTTTATTGTTAGAATAGTCAAATATTTTAATGCTCAGATTTTTATTGAGCAGAACGTTTATATGCATTTGTGTTTTTTGTGCACTTGTATGTGTACGGGTATGTTTGCATATGTGTATGCATATATGAGACTATATGTGTGGAGGTCAGAGGTAAATATGAAGTGACATCCTTCAAAGTTGTGTGTGTTTGCATCCATACACTCAGGGGTGAAAGGATGAGTTGGATATTGTACAACTCTTTGCTTTATATCCTTAAGACAGACTCTCTCACTGAACCTAAAACTCTAGTATGGCAACCAGGAAGCCAAGAGATCCTCTTGTCTGGGCCTCCACAGTCCCCAGATTCTATGTATGTCCTGCTGCTCCAATGTTTTTTATATGGGTTCTTGGGAACAAAGCTCATGTTTATACAGCAAGCAGACACTTTAATGACTGAGCTCCCCTATTGTGCAAACCAGTTTTAAAAGCAAAAATATCCTGAATGTGTTTCAGATTTGTTTTTAAAAATCTGTTATATATACACAGAAAATGAAAATACTATTGCATGAGTAAAATAATATTCCAGAAAATAAGCCTAGTGAATACAAGGAAATATGATTTACCCAAAACAGCAATCAGGTTTGCATAGTACTTCCTTGACTGACTTCATAGAATTTCTCATTCTATCAACAAATGAGCTAATTTTATAATATCTGTAGAAAACTGAATAGATATTTTTGTAACATATGAGGACCAAAAAGTATGTTCAAACATGGTTTCTTTGCACAAAGTAAAAAACAGCTGAATGTTCAATGATTGTATGCTTGATATTTTACTATCAACTTCAACTGGCAATCTTTCAGAATGAATTTTTAATGTATTTTTTAGATTTTTTTAGTAATTAAAGTTTTCATTGGAATAATAACTTGTATGCCATAAACTTCAACTTTTATAAATAATACTATATTTTTATTGATTTTAGGAGACAAATTTAAAAATATCACAGCATTTTTTCTTATATAAACTTATGCTTTTATTTTTCTATGGCTATATTTAGCAAATAACAAGATTATGAAATTGTAATAAATAAAGAATAAAGCTCATCTCCCTTTCCTATATATTTTTTAAATTCTCTTTTATATAAATCAAAGTCATCAACTTTAGGTTTTCCTTCATCATAAAAATGGATATTAAATGAAAATTTACACATAAACATTAGCCATTTAATTCAGTCCACTCTATTTACTTATTAAACAATATTTATTGCTTATATTGGTGTGCTTTCTCTTGTAGCTATATAAAGCATTAGTAGTTTACATCTCCTCATAGAGGTACTTGTGTCCATATTCAGAATGAGAGTGAAGTTGTTCCAAGGAAACACCCATGGATTTGAGCCATGAGCACTAAGTCTGGAATTTTATAGACTCAGATTAGAACTGGACAGGTGTTTATTCCTTGTTCATTAGAAAAACCACAGCTACAGGTTAGGAACTTCAGAGACATTTGTGATAAAAGATGAGCCCAAAGTATACAACCAGGTCAGGGACTCTTTTATTTTTTTTTATCTTTTGAAGGAGTTTTTATGGAAGGTACAGTGATTTTATTTAGGGGCACTGAATTAAGGAGTTTGAGATTTACTAAAGCCATTGCATGGGACATGTGCAGATGAGTTTGAAAAGGAGTCAGAGTTCTTGGACTCTAGAAAATCATGAGAAAAGGGTTGAGGAATATGGGGATTTACACAACATAGCAGTTCTGCGGTTGAAAAGGGTGAGTTCAGCATAGGAACTGTCAAGTGTTAGAATCCACGAAATAATACTAATTTGCATATTTATTAAGTGAGATCTGTGTTTGGACACATGTGGTGTTCTATTTGGACACTGTCTGACTCTCTTTCAGTATAGGAAAGTGACTCATCAAATAATTCTCTCTAGACTGCAATGGCTGCTCTCTTAGAAAGTGTTGCTTTTCCTGCCATTCAAGTTTCTGGAGCATAGGGCAACTGTCACTGCTGGGTTTTCATGGTATGTTTGAATTAAATCTGCAGTTTCTAAACCTTATCTCTGGGTAGCTATTTTTTTGTTCTACGAAATAGGAAGTGTGGCATCACCACAGTGGGACTATGTTCTGTTAGCCAGAAAAAAATTAATACAAAAATAAATGAAATAAAATAAAGTAAAAATTAAAACACTTCAATTGATGATTAATCCTTTCCTAAATTTTTATAATTAGATTTTCATTGTTTTTCTTACGTTTATTTGGGTTTGTGTTAACAGATGGCAAAATACAAAGTTAGGAAGCCGAAAGTACTCTGTATTTATTTATTTTGATGATATAAAAAGAATTAGAGTCTGAGATCCACTTGGCTAATAGCTGCTTGTACCTTTGCACTCACATTTTAGTCTTTCATCAGACTATTTCTGCCTGGAGACTGGCTTTCATGTGGAACAGCAGAACGGTGTGATTGACATTATCCAACCTTTCACAAAACTTATCAGTTGTCTCCATCAATGACTTTAGGAAATGCTCACCAAGTTTCTAAGTGCATTTCTCAAAATCCAAATTCTAAAGTGAAATAGATGACATCTTACAAACACTTGTCCAAAGGTTCTTTGCACAGCAAGATACAAAGTTGAAAAAAAAATGCTAAGAAGCGAAGTGACAGCATCATTTAGCAAAACTAACTTTTCAAGATCCCTTCAACACAATCCTATGAACATGGCTCAGACCACTTTCCATGAGCACCCCTCCCATACCCCTGACAGTGGTCACAGCAGCTGGTTCTTTTCCTTCAGGTGCTGCTGACAAGCCATGCAATTAAAGTAAGCTCCAGTCCCAGAAGGGTGCCTCTAAGTGCCTGTGCAGTCAAATGCCACAGATTTCAAAGGGAAATTACATGAATTAATTTCCCAAGAAGAATAAGAAAAAAATAAAAGAAGAAAGAAAAGGAAAAGTCAGAAGGATGGCAGCTCTCTGTAACACAATATGCAGATTATCGCACCCACTGATTGATAGAGGTGTCAAAAAGCATGCCTTTCAGATAGAAACAAAGCTTCTGAAAGTTTGGGAGCTCTTTTGCTCATTTTCACATGAAATATGAACTGATAAAGTCAAAGTAAAATTAGTTTTTCTTGGTATCTTTAACTTCTTCGCTATACTCAGATCTGTCTTTGAGGACAATAGTTCCTTGTGAAACAGAATAGGATTCATTCAAAGATATCACAGTGTACCAGGAGTAAAATTAAAATTTCTTATATTGACTTATCAAGTTATTGTTTGGCTGGTTTCAACCTCCGCTCTGCCTTATTTTTAAACCTTTACCCCCACATCACCTGTCCCTGCACTTTGCCTTCTCCATTGACTCCTTCTATGCCCAAATGGGGCTTTGCATATGTTTCCATCTCTTCTTTTCTGGCACTGGTCTTTCTGATCTTCTAAGATAGCATATCACTTATGAGTAGACAACTGAGTTCTGCTTGCACCACTATGTTTAATATTTTCTATACAACACTTATCGTCTTTTTTAATCTCTAGATTTATTTATTTGCCTGTGTAGAACATGTAGTCCATAGAAGCCTGAACCTTAACTTTCTTACTAATATTTCTTTCATAGAATGGAACCCAGTATGAACATTTCGCATTAAAATTCCTGTAAGACCGATAGTAACAACAACAAAAGCTAGACTAAAACGCCAATTGTAGAGGACTAAAAAGGGTTAACCCAGGGGTCTAAGAAGAACATGTGCTTCAATAAATAGTAGTTATGTCTCTGGCCTTATTTATATATCATCATATAAAACATCAGACACTATAGAAGAATTAGAGGTTTAAAAATTAGAAAATTTTAATTCTACCTATATAAATATGGGTAAATGCTTGGATCTTAAATCCAACACCCTGATTGATATGTTTTATTATTTCCTAGCTGTGCTATATGACTTATTCAACATGTACAAAACTCAAAGACTTTAGAATAATCAGAAGCATCTGTTTCAGGTCTCAAGAAGGCTGAAGATGAAAGAGTAGAGATGCAATAGTTAGCATAGTTGCTGACATCTAATGAGCACACTCATTATTAAAATATTCTATGCCAAGTTGTCAGTTACTGAGGCTCCTCTTCTTTGCATGCTACGTAACCAGCCTGGCTTCTCTCTTAACAATGTGTTAAAACAGCAAGTGTGACAAAAAGCAGTTTAAGAAAATAGCAATACGAGCAACAAAAGGAGCACCTTGCCTTGCCATATTAGGATAACTCTTCATCCTAGTCCCTACGTATCTCATGCAGCTAGACTGGAGGATAGAGTTACATTTATTAATATAAATTGGAAGAGAAATGAACCCTAAAGCTGTTTTAGGAAGTCTATTAAAGAAAATGTCATTTTGTCCTTATCTTTCCTATAAAAATTTAGATACTGTATCTTTAGAAAAGTCATACGTTTCCTTTCTCCAAGTTTCAACTAACGGCTTTTACTTTCTTTTCTGATTTTGTCTGTTGTAGGTAATCATAACAACTCCAGGTATGGCACCTGCTTACTTCATGGTAGTGAGGTAAAAATTATTTTTTTAAGAACGGCCAAGATCTAAAACACTGACGAAAACTTAAGCTGGAGAGGTGGTGGGGTAAAGGGAACACTACTGCATTGCTGGTGGGAATGCAAGCTGTTAAAACCCCTTTGGATGTCAGTGTGGTGATTTCTCAGAAAATTAGGAAACAACC
>LOEQ01007210.1:25137-56986 GCA_001685075.1 Bramus lutescens | reverse complement strand
TTAGACAACAATGAGGACACTAAGAGAGACTTACATAGATCTAATCTACATGGGCAGTAGAAAAAGAAATTGAGAGCATAGGGACCTGGGGGATGGCTAAATGGTGCAGGGACAGGGGGAACAGAAAGAAAATGTAGAGCTCAATAAAAATAAAAAAATTAAAATAATAAAAATTAGTTTCTTATGCTTAAAAGAAGCTTCACTTTGGGCTCCCTCACAGTATTCTGCTTCCGCTTGAACTTTCGTTCCCTTGCCAATTTCTCAAGCTCTCCTATGGACTTTTTTCCCCTCTAAGAGTGTCTTCTACATGCTTCCATTCCAGTTTCACTCCACTGGGTTCTGAACACTATCCCAGAGTACCCAGGGTCTCATAGACTCTTCTCTTCTCCTCTAACTCGTTCTCCTCATGACTGACCCCTGATGCACAGAAGAAAATACCAGCTGTCATACAAAACACTGGACATCTCTGGGAAGTGCTTGCCTTGTGTAAAGCCCTGGGCAGAGCACTTCACATGCATTTTCACTCATTTCCAGTTTCAATGATGGTCGTGCCTATCATCAGAGTATAATTAGGTGGTTGGTTATATCCACTTTAGCCACCTTTTATATGACTCTGAGTTTGCAATACTATCAACTGCTTAGCAATTTTGTACAAGATTATAATATCAAGTGATCTCAATTTCCTAACATTGTAAATAAGGAAAAATAGTAATAGTACAAGGTTACATAAGGTTATGTAATCCGTGTTTGCAATTGAGTTTTTTTTTCAAGGGAGGGGTTGAACAGGTATGGGTTATAGGTTTTCAGGCATACTAGGAGAACACTCTACCATGACATAACACTGTCATCCCTATAGAATTGCTTATCTGTGGTGCAGTTGCTGTTTTAAATGAGATTCCATTTTTCTTGGGTCAGATGTGTGTGTATTGCTGGATGTTAAACAGCAACCTTACCACACTGGATGTAAGTAGTATCCTCTCCTCTCCGGTTCGAATCCCCAACCTACTCACCCCTGTATTGGCAATTGAAGTATCTACTAATCTCCCCCACCTACATTACACACTACTAGGTTATAGAGATGAATAAATTAGAAACTCTTAGACTTTGGCCATAAACAACTCTTGCTATCTAAAGTTTCAATAGTTCCTACTCACTAGTATAATCTGAAGACTTCCAAATGATCAGACTAGTCTGGAACATTTTCTTCCTTGCTTTAGTAGTTCTTTTACTTTCAGTATTCTCTATCCCATTTCTGCCTTACAAATTCCAATTCATTTTTCAGAGCTATTTTCCTGTGGGTGTTACCCATAATTATTTCCAATTGTAGAACATTTTTCCTCTATAATCTTAAAAATACACAACTGTGTACCATGGATATGGTTTTTATGTTCTGCATTTTGCAATATACACTATAGATTTGTTAATTATATATGTCTTGAGAGCACTAAAAACAATAAAAATGAGTTTCTTTACTTTCTGTCATTTCTAACCTTTAGAGCACTAAAAAATATTTCTGGCATGAATTATTTGTAGTTTAAATTTAAGCCAAAAGTCATAAATTATTTATAATATTACAATGACCACAATGATAAAGTGATCTAAAAGAGCTAGACAACAAAACTTGAACTTATATAGAGATGCTTGTTGAAACAGATAATTGAGCCAGTGGCTGTTTATTGCTTAAACTATTCACGCAACTGCCTTGAATTTGTTTCTTATAGCACATGAAGGAACAGCTGAGAAGAAATTATAGTTGTCATTTGGAAGCTGTTAAATGGTTTGCCGACTGATGGAACCTTTGTTTTTGTGTCAGAAACAGAATCTATCAAATAAAGGATAGTAAAAAACAAACAAACAAACAAGAAAAACCAAAATAACCCTAGATTATTACTTTATTAATCAAGAAAGAAGACTAAGGACTCAAGTGCCTTTGTGAAATGACACAAAGGAAATTGAATATTTCTCCCTATTTTCTCTGGAGACTTGCAAGAATATCAACAAAACATTCTAAGACATGAGACAATCATTTGTAACTATGAACTTGGGTTCATACTATGTGCCATGTAAGAAAATTAACTCAAAATGTACCATTGACATAACTCTGAAATGTGAAGTCAACACTACTAGAGGAAAATGGACAAGAGAATCTTTGTGACTGTGACCTTAGCAACTTTCTTATCCAAAAGTTTAACCCATAAGGCCCTGATGTCCCTTTCCCCACAACTTTCTAGTTGCACCTTTTATCATGGTGTGCGTACATTAGATTCGGATGTCTAGCACTGCAGCCATATGTCTGTAGCACATCTGTAAGGGAATTACAGGCTTGCTACCCTACTAATCTAAGATTATAGCTTTGTCTGTGACACCGGTTGGTGTTTTCCTAATTCCAGTCCCCATGTTGGCCTTGCCTTTGCAGGTAAATGTCTGCACATTTTCAATGGAGGTAGCTACTACACTTTTCTAGATTTAGTAAATATCACAGAGAGAAGAGAAGGGGCCCCAAGTCTTTCAGCAACACACGTCAATTACAGACAAGGAGTCTGTAATATAATATAATATAATATAATATAATATAAATAGTAGTACCATAATATAAATAGTAGTACCTTCTCTGAAGTCATTCCTGAACTATTAATACTTCTTCACTCTGTACCTGAGATGCAGGATTAAGCTCCAGTTGTCTCGGAGATGCCACTAAAGTCATAGTCTTCTATTGTGTTAGGCAGTGAAAATTGGCTTCTATTTAGACTACTGAATATTCTCCTTACTAAATGGTCATTTACCTGATTACATTGTATTATGTCCAGAACATAGGTTTTCAATCTCTTTAATATAAACTAGATGAGACTTTTACAAATTTTTAAACATTGCCTTAACTTAGAACTAAAAATTCCACCCTTATATATCCATCTTATATTTTACTAGAAGTTGCCAGGAGAATAAAATCCTTCAATGATTTCCTGAAACCAAATATTTAATTTAATCTCTCTTGGACATGAATAAGAAGCCAGACAGTTTTCCTTTCTTTTACAATGCAAATGTTTTCTTTTTCATTTTTACCTAGTCCTTAATATGGTGGCCTTTACTAACTATAGTTTAATCTTTTGTAATTTCTGATGTGTGTATAGACAAAGCCTCTTTATGCCAGGCCAGTCTTAAACTCACTGTGTAGCCAGGGATGACATTGAATTTTTGATTTTCCTGACTCTATATCCCAGTTATTGTGATTACAGTCACATGGTGCTACAATCAATTTGTGTGATGCTGGGGCTTGAACCTAGGCCAACCTTCATTCTATGTAAACACGCATACCAAATGAGCTACATCCTCAGCAATTTTGTTCATAATTAGCTAGGCATTATCTATGATGTATCAGATTTTTTCTGAAACTGACTTCCTTTCCTCCAAGGCTCATGAGAACTACCACTGACAATCTAGTCACAGAAATAAATAAGTTATAATTCACCTCAAACTTCTGACATCTTCTGACCAATATCCAGCTAAAACGATGCTTCAGTGTCTTAGATATTTAATACTGCAATGCCTCTACTTCCCAGATACTATCTTACTTGAACAAACCAAGTAAGAATTTAAGCAATTTCCCAAGTTTCACTTCTAGAGATGACTCTACAATGAACAAACCAGCATCACAGGAGTGGATGAGTCACATTATTCTGGCTGTTGCTCTGACTCTGCCATTCATGGCAGTAACTATTCCTACTTTCCCTCTGTGGTTGTGTGCCATCATTTAAATCTGACATTGTAGAAATCAATGACTCTTATTGCACTTCTGATTTCCAACTGAATGGCTTCCATTACAAATGTCAATTCAAGTCTTTAGAAAAGGGGCATTGCAGGGATCCTTGAAGATGCTAAGACTCCCTCACAAAATTATTTATCAGTGTACTCCCATGAGTTAAGTATTTTGAATCTATCCCAGTGTGGGGAAGAGATAGTAAATGACAAATTCAGTCCACATTTTCTGTTTCCCAAACCTTTGAATCTTTTATTTTATTTTAAACAAAGGAAGGTGAGCATTTCCAATCTCTCTCTGTGGATTACTATTTACTCTATGACTTAGCCAGCAAACAGACAGCTTGTTAGGTGATTGTCTCTCAAAATTAAATATAGAAAATTTTCTTAACAAGTCTAAATCAATAAATTTAGCCTAATCCTCCTGTATGTTTCTCTGCATGTTTCTTCGACATCGGTGAAAATTCCCTACCTTTAATTTTCATTCTTACAAATGTTTCTTGAATTTGGGGGAATAATTTTTTTTTACAGTGTATCACATCTCATGATTCATACTTTGTGTTTCTCCTTGGGAACCTGTTGTGATTTTAATCTAAAACAGTGGTTCTCAACCTGTGGTCAGGACCATTGGAAAACATATTTCCAGAGGTATTAAGAACCAAGACACCACTAAGTAGCAATTATACTCCTATGAAGTAAAAGAATAAATGTATGGTTAGAGGTTCCTAAGACTATCTGATATATGTGATTTCTGATGGTAGTGACTCACAGGTTGAGAACCATTGGTCTAGAGGAATGATGGAGTAGGTACTAAAGAGAATCAGGATTATCTTGTATTATAGCTTGATCAAAGAACATCACTGTTCCAGCAGAGATAATGACATCCAATGGAGGTAAGACAACCAATACTATTGTGTGTGTGGAGTTGGGCTACTCCCTCTTCTGCTGTGGTCACAATCTTGGCTAGCAGCAATAAAGTCACTTTCACTGTGACTGACTTTCACTAGTGATCATATCATGAGTCTTCTAGTCTCATATTTAACCCACTTTCAAGGCGCATTTAGGGTATGTATATTCATTGTTGCAGGATCCCATTTCTGGTATCACTGTTATTTCTCTGTACTGGGATATTCTATGCAAATGCTACAAACTAAAGTTTATAAATGTGTTACTCATATTATTGCAAAATGGAAAGTCTAAGATTAATACTCCAGTATATTGATTATATGGTAAAGATTTTTTTATTGCTTCTAGAATGGTGTCCTATGGTTCTGTTCTTGGATTGTATAAGGAGCCAATGAATGCTCTTGGTGTTTTGGACATCCAAATTGTGTTGACTCTGCCCTGTCATGGCTAAATCACCACACCTCAAATCTTGCTCCAAATAATAGTATTATTATTGAAGTTACAATTTCAACATATGACTTTCAGGGAATGTGAAAATATAGACCATATGAAGGTATTAGCAAATATTGAAAGAAGAGAGGGGCATCTGAGCACAGTAGTTTTTTTCCATGTATCAGGAGCACAGAGAATACAAAACTAGAACAAGACTGGAAATATCATTCTCTCCTGGGTTCAGATTCTAGCTTTGTTATATTCTACTACTGTATCATGGTAAGCTATGCTTTTATTAAACAGTCACTTCACAAATAACACAACAAGAGAATGAAAATAAAATGATTTCAAAGCATTTTTGAGAGATAAATCCATGTATAAAACTATTACACAAAAGTTGGCATACCAAATATATATGCCAAATGATATAGTTAATGCAAAATTCTTACAGTTATATTGAGATAAACCAATATCATTACAATATCCTTTCTCATACATAAACTTGTTGCCTTGCTTAGTATATTCCAAGTGTACAATGGTCACCACACTGTCATTCATGAATGTTTGTATTGCATCCCTGAAAAGCTCTATACCTGTTAATGTGCATTTTCCAAGTCTTCACTCAGCCAGCACTAATCTATTTTATGATTGTATATATTATCTTAATCTAAATTTAAGCTTATATAAATATATCTTCATATCATATTCAACATTTCATATGGAAGGAAGTATATCATTCATTGTCTTTTGTACCTTTTTTCTTTCACTATTCATAATTTTATCTAGGTTTATCTCTGTTACAGTACATATCAAATATTATTACCTTTCTGTCAACAAATATTACATAGAAAGATGTACCATATTTTATTACAGAATGATTAGTGTGATATATAATACTTTTCATCGACATGAATGGATAAAGAAGTAACAAATGTGAAACATTAATGATGCTTCCATACCCAGAAAGAGCAAAGGGGTGTATTTGACTGCAGAAAGGTAACCCTATTTAAGAAGGAATATTGGTTCTCCTCTAGGGCCTATGACCTACTATTCTTCTGCTAAATGGCATGATGTTAAATTGACTCCTAATGTCTTTTCTTTATAACACAGATTATGGAAACTCTCATCTTTCATCAGAGAAACTTCTTTTTCCTGTAGATGGCTACTAACTCAAAGATCGATGAGTCGTCCATCTGTAGAAAATAAGAGACTGTGTAATGTTCAGTCCTAATTGAGAAATCTATTTCACACCTCCTTCTACCAAGGCTTGGGAATATTGTAGACGATGCGGTAGAAAGAGCTTGAGGCAGTGGATGACTACAAGGAAAGAGTGTTTTTTCAGACAGCAGGGAGATTGCACATATGAACTCATAGCAATTGTGATAACACTTACAGGACCTGCTCAAGGCAGAAACATGTCAACACAGAGAGGGGAGGTAGGAAGATAGGCATAAAGTCCCATATCTAGACAGGGAAGTACTGGAAAAGAATAACTTCTAGGAGGACAAGCAATAGTTTTCATTAAGGGTGTGGCTCCTGGTTGGTCTACCATGCTCCAGTGGAAGCCCACACATCTGAAGATAAATGGGCAACATAAACTGTATTTGATGGGCTAAATGAAAAAGACTCATAGTTGAATGGTTAGGAAAAAGAAGATTAGATGTAGGAGGAATTGGGGATGGTAGTAAGTAAGATACAAATTCATTGAATGAGAATCTCAAGGAAATAAAACTGGAAAAATGAAAATATTGTTTTAATTATTTTGGAAATAATAGAAATATTAAATAATGGAAACATTAAGATTCTTCATTCATCCTCTCCACTCCCATCCTTACTCCACTAAGTCCACTGTCAGGTTCATGTTTTATTACTTGCAAAATATTTGATCAACTGAGCAATTTTTGTTGTTTATTGTTTATTTCTTTGTTTTGGTTTTGGTTTTGAGACAGGGGTTCTCTTTTATCAGCACTGACTGTCTTAGAACTTGCTTTGGGTCAAGTTCCTGGAGTATGATTGAAGAGTGGGAGGAGCAATAATATGAACAAAAAGGTCAAGACCATGATGAGGATACCTACAGAATCAACTGGACTCAAGCTAGTGGGAGCTCACTGATTCTGGACTGACAAATGGGGAACCTGCACAGAACCGAAGTAGGACCCCTGAATATGGGAGACAAAGATCTGGCCTAGGCAGTATATTGGGCCACTAGCATTGGGACCAGGATCTTACCCTAAAGCATGAACTGACTTTTGAAGTCCATTCTCTATTGGAGAGACACCTCACTCAGCCTAGGCAGGGGAGTTGGGGGAGGAGGCTTGGTTCTGCCTCAAGGAGGTGATGGGAAGACCTAGTTCACTTCCCAGGGGAGGCCTTATCCTCTCTGAGGAGCAAATAGGGGAACTTGCATTATAAATCAGGCTGAACTTTAACCGAGATCCATTTGCCTTTACTTCCTGAGTGCTGGTATTAATGGGATACACCACCACTGCCCCGCTGAAGTAGGAACATTTTTAAAGGCTAACAATATCTCACAGTAGTTTAATGTGATAGAGTGCTGTGGTTTTTTTTATTTATTTATTTTTTTTTTATCAAGACAGAGTTTCTCGGTAGCTTTGGAGACTGTCATGGAACTATCTCTTGTAGATCAGGCTGTCCTCAAACTCACAGAGATCTTCCTGTCTCTGACTTCCAAGTTCTGGGATTAAAGGTGGTTAGAGTGATTTCTAAGACAATTTTTTTTAACCAGAAAGGTAATATTTATTATGAAGGAATGTATTTTCTCATATACATACATTCGGTCTGTAACAGTGATTACTAGGAAGGGAAATCATACAAGAACAAGTAATATACTTGGTTATGTTGCCATATATGGGTCCTTTTTAGTGCTGTATTATTTTTTTGTGTGTGAACAACAAAAAAGAATTATATTGAGTAACACAGTTTTCTTGATTGGGAAAATTATTTCTTTCACTCTCAGAACCACTGAGATTATTCAGGATCTTTATGTAGGGTGGAGGCCTGATATGTTTTCCCATATATATTTGGGAACATCTATTGTCATATTTTAAGCTCTTGATTAGACAATCATAATCATGTTTTCACAATCATATTGATAATTTTTTTAAAAAATAGTTGCATTTCTTTATTTACTAAGATATGTTTTAAGTTCCTTTTTATTGATTTTATTGAGCTATACAGTTTTCTCTGCTACCGTCCCTGCCTCTCCCCTCCCCTTCAAACATCTCCTATGGTCCCCAAGCTCCCAGTTTCATATTGGTAAAATTTAATTCAGAGTGTGAACAAGCAGAGGCAAATGGAAGTTATTGTAGATGACAAAGCAAAGGGGAAATTAACAATCATATTTTAATCTCAAAAATTAAAAAATAAAGATTGGGAGGAAGATTTTAACTCCTTGGGCAGAGACCAGAATAGCAGGAGGATTTTAGAAGATATCAGGAAGAATAAGTTGGGCAGCTGCCCCTTAGAAGAAAGCAGCTCACATATCAATCTCTGTCATGGCTAAGAAATGTATTAAAATCTCTAGACCACTAAATGTTCAGTAGTGGCCAGACCCCATCCCCTAAGGACCTCCAACTTCCATGTTCCACCCACAGAACAATCTGTGTCCGTAAGGCAGCACCTAGCCTCCATCCTAGCCTCTGAACAACTGAGTAAATTGCCAGAGCACAGAGTTAGAGATCCAACCAACATGTACACTGGAAAGTTGCACCTGGAAAGGGCCCCCAGCTTCCAAAGAAACTCTTTATAAATCCTGCCTTCTCTTCAGGTCTCTCTTACTTCTTTTCCTAGCAGACACATCACTCCCAATAATTCTCTGCTGTGAGGTTTGTAGTGAGGGTGTGACTTTGTGGGATTCCTTGACTCCCAATTGTGGGTGGACTTTGTTGAAAATATGGATATGTATTAGATTGTGATAGACTGTGAGATCACAACTGTTTCCTGACAACCTCAGAGGGTATCTCTCAGCTCATATCACAAGCCAAACAGTGATAGGAAACTGGTGTCTCATTGTTCAGAGGATTATCATTTGAGTCAGGAATTAGCTCAGGTAAAGCATTCACTGGATGGTCAAATCAGAATTAAAGTCTATGCTCTTCAGAATATTTCTGAAAGAAATCTCAATAAAAGAACTGCACGTGCAGTCTGATTCCTTCTGTAAGGCTTAATATGTAATAATAATTAGACTTACTTGTAATAAATAATAGCAAACAAAAATCACCTTTAACAGTCTTTGACCTCAGAGCATATTTGCTCAACTTGTTATCTTTGTAAATTATTGTTTTTTATTATTAGTGTATGTATAATGCATATATGTGTGCATATATGTGGTGTATTTTATGCCTGGAGATGCTTGTGCAGACCAGTAGCTTGTTTCTTCCAACAAAGAACAGGAAATGTCTCTATATTCTACACGACCATATTTTATCCTGTCATTTTTCCCCCCAAAGTTTCCAAATCTTAACTCATCCATAAAACCTTCTGTGATCAAGACGGAAGCCACCCAGACATTCTGTTAATATCTTCAGTGTGATTGATATTTCTCTCCTTCAGTGTGGCAAGATAGCATATGCATATATGTGGGCAAGCGTATATATCTTTATGGTAA
Organism: Bramus lutescens; assembly: GCA_001685075.1. Classification (NCBI taxonomy): domain Eukaryota; kingdom Metazoa; phylum Chordata; class Mammalia; order Rodentia; family Cricetidae; genus Bramus; species Bramus lutescens. The sequence continues at coordinate 47,268 of LOEQ01007210.1, read as the reverse complement.
TGTGCATCTGCTCCTCTCGAATCTACCACCTCCCATTAAGATATTAAACACCCAGGGTCTGTTCTTTCTTCCCTCCACAGGAAAGAGTATTTACTTACCTGGTTACCCCTGTGTCTTTAGCTATGGTCTGATGTTCAATAAATATACATGGAATGATTGAGTGAGTGCTTAATGAGGACAGTGACAGCTTTGAAGGGAAATTTTCCCTCACACACAGAAAATAAGAGCATGACAAATATAACTGCAAATATCTTGCTTTCCTAAGTGTATTATTTTTAAGAACTCTCAGCCGAAGTATGCGGAGGGATGACTGAGCTGAAGCAGGTGATTTTTACTTCACCTCTGTTTTCCAAATGGCTACATTTACAAACACAGCACAAGCAAAGTAGGATTTTTTTTCACAAAATAATGCTGCATTCTTGTATGACTTGCCCTTTCAAAGTCATTGGATTCATTTATCTCTTCTTTACCATGAATATATCTTGGGTTATAGGCAAAAGAAGAAAACTGAAAAAGGGGACACTAATTTCTCAACTTTCTTCTTGGGTTATAAAAATACTGAAGAGAGTCATCTGAGATACGTGCTTGACTACACATGACGTGAGCTTTTTGAATTATTACTGCGATATTAATCTTTTACGAGCCAGGGCATGGCACACAGCTTCAATTCCATCATTTCAGTTGTAGATGATGGCGGATCAAGAGTTCAAGGTCATCATCAGCTACAGAATGAGTCTAAGATTAGTCTGGGCTATATTAGTCACAATAAGCAAAATAAATAAAAACATAATAAAAGAGTAAAATGAAAGCAATAAACATTTGTTCTAAATATAAAATATAAACACTTGCTGTAAACTAAAATGCAAATTGATCTTTTCTATATAAGTCAAAGTAGCCATGAAAGCTTCAGAGAATCTGAGTTGTTTTGCACAAATCTTAATCACACATTTACCTTCATTTAAATAATCTTGAAAAACTAAGTTCATTAATTGCCATCTCTCAGGGCAATTGGAATTTAAGTGAAAGGGAACTGTGGTTTAGTGACAGAAGTCATTTTAAGAGGACAAATTTTAGTCATACACATAGGAAGGCTCTCCATCTTGATATTACATGCCATAATTTCCATAAAAGTGTAATGAATGACAAGTGCCTAGATTAAGTCAACTTCACTAACAGAAAAATTCATCCAAATTTTTAAAAGGGGATTATTACCTTTTCATGACACTTGCTTAAATCTACACAAAACTGTAAAATGTAACTCAGTGTTAGGGAACTGAGAATTAGATATCATTCCCTTCTTTAGCTTACATACCAAAGGACTCCATCTATACCATAGGAATGCCAGCTGCCTCATTAATGGAGAGTGATGGCATTTTCTCTGTTCTTGAGAAAGGTAGAGTGTCACTATCTGTATGCGAAGGCAGGTTAAAGGCATATATCTGAGATATGAATTGTTTCCACTTTTTTGATAATAACAAAAGAAGGCTCAGGATTCCCAGCAACACCATGACAACTTCACTGACCAGGTGCTCTCCCTTTTGTATAGCACAGCCTTGCATAACTGAAATCCCATTATTGTAGCTACTTTCTGTTATTCATTTACTATTCTCACTGTGACTTAGTACCAACCACTCCAGAAATGTCGCTATGCTGATGAAAAATACATAGATTATCCCTTTCTTTTCTCTCATCTTGACAGGACCATTTCAGTCCTAGCCCTGAATATTACATGGCACATTTTAAAAATTGTTTTTGGTTTTTTTGAGACAGGGTTTGTCTATGTAGTCCTGACTGTCTTTGAACTCAGAGATCCACCTGCTTCTATCTCATGAATGCTGTGTTTAAAGGTATTTGCCACTATCACTTGGCTGACCCCTTCTTTTTGATCAATATAATCAGCAATTTATCCAAAGGCTTTGATTAGTTAACTAGTGTGTTTGCATAGCTGTCAAAGCACACAGTTATGTAATTTATAAAAGCAAGCAGAAGTTATGACAGTAGTGGACTACCTCAGGGAATCATGAATTAAATCTTACCCAGAAACATATGGTTGGTTCACAAGGTCAATCTTTCTGTGGTGGGAATAATAGGCATTAAAAATAAGTGAGCATATCTTCTCTCTAGGACTTATGGTTTTTCCGGCCAAAAGGTCATATTTGCAATACTAAGAATGAATGCTCTTCAGTGGGTAAGACCTAAAATCCAATCAGAAGAGTTGTATTTTTGCCTAATTTGTTATTATTGTGGCATGCAGGGTATGTTGTTGGGTAAGGTTATTAGTATCTTTTTTCCCTGTCTTTTGACTGTATTATTGTTGTGAAGAGACATCATGTCCAAGGCAACTCATATAAAAGAGAGCATTTAAATGGGGGCTTGCTTACAGTTTCAGAGGTTTAGTCTGTTATTGTAATGGTGGGGCGAATGGCAATGCTTATTGTGCAAAAGCATTAGCTGAGAGTTATATCCTCATCTGCTGGTCAAGAAATTGCAAGCCTGGGACTGGTGTGAGTCTTTGAAACTTCAAAGCTACCCACAGTTGCACACTTCCTCCAATAAGGTCAAAATTGCTCCAAGGCCACACATTCTAATCCTTCTATTCCTTCCAAAGAATCATCACACTCTCTCAGCAGCCTACAAAGGAGCATGGAGATAGCCATCTGGTTAGTTCAAGACTGACTTATCTATGTCTGTAACCAAAGAGTTCAGTGTCTTCAGGAACAAGGCCTTACCATCTAGTATGATGGGAAATTGCAATGACCTGAATTGTTTTGAGATATGATTCTCCTTGACTAAAACCCCATAGGAAAATAAGCTGAGATTCCAACTACATTTGAGGTTTTTTTTAATTTATTGATATATATTTTCTGGGAACAGCATTCACTAATATGAGGTAGCTCTCTCCAAACTCCTCTTTAAAATTATGTTTTAGTGTTGCAATACTTTTTTCTAAATACTTATGTCTATAAATACGTGCTACTCTCAACTTTGGTCAGAGAAATTTCTTATTTTGGTGAGTAGTAGTTAATGGAGGGACATGTTCAAAGCACTGAGAAAAGTAACTGGAGTGCTCAGATACAGATAAGACATATATTTTCAGCTCCATCCCCAATGGTCACGGAGCTTCATAGAAAAAATGAGTAAAGGTCCTTGAGGTATGATTGAGCATCCTTTGGATACATGCCCAAGAGTGGTTTTGCTCAGTCTTAAGGTAGATTGATAACCAATTTTCTGAAAAGCCGCCATACTGATTTCCAAAGTGGCTGTACAACTTGGCACTCCCATCAGCAAAGAAGAAGTGTTTCCCTTACTTCACATCCTGTCCAGCATAAGCTATCATCAGTGGTTTGGATCGTAACCATTCTGACTGGTATGATGGCATCTCAGAGTCATTTTGATCTAAATTTCCATGATGGCTAATGATGTTGAACAATTCCTGAAGTGTCTTTCAGTTGTTTGAGATTTTCCTGTTGAGAATTCTTTGTTTAGATCTGTACCCTATTTTAAAAATTCTATTATTTGGTATTTTATTTTTAAAATTCTATTATTTGATATTTCATTTTTAATTTCTTAGTTCTCCATATATTTTGGAGATCAGTCCTCTGTCTGATACAGGATTGACAAAGATCTTTTCCCATTCTGTTGGCTGCCATTTTGTCTTATTGACTATGTCCTTTGCATTACAGAAGCTTTTCAGTTTCAAGACATCCTATTAATTGTTATCATAGAAACTTCATCCATGATTGTACAATATTTTTTGACTATCTTGGGTTTCTTTGTTTTTAATATGAGGTTGAGTATTGTTCTTTCAAGGTCTGTGAAGAACTTTGCTGGGATTTTGATGGACATTGCATTGAATCTGTAGATTGCTTTTGATAAGATTGCCATTTTTACTATGCTAATTCTGCCTACCCAAGAGCATGGGAGATCTTTCCATTTTCTGGTGTCTTCTTCAGTTTCTTTCTTCAAAGATTTAAAGTTCTTGTTATACAGGTCTTTCACTGGTTTGGTTAAAATACTCCAAGATATTTTATGTTAGTTGTGGCTATTGAAAAGGGTGATATTTCTCTGATTTCTTTCTCAGCCTGATTATTATCTGTGTAAAGGAGGACTACTGTTTTTTTTGTTGTTGTTAATCTTGTATTCTGCTATATTACTGAAGGTGTTTGCAAGTTGTACGTGTTACTTTTTAGAATTTTGGGGTCACTTATGTAAACTATCATATCATCAGCAAATACCTGACAACAAAACCTACTACAGAGCTACAGTGCTAAAAAAGCCTGTTATTGGCATAAAAACATACAGGAGGACCAACACCTACAAACACCTGATTTTTGACAAAGAAGCAAAAATATAAAATAAAAAAGAAAATATATTCAATAAATGGTACAGGTATAACTTGATATCAACATATAGAAGAATGAAAATAGACCCATATCTATCACCATGCACAAANAAGATCTTCACCAACCCTACATCTGACAGAGGGCTGATCTCCAAAATATACAAAAAAAAAACTCAAGAAATTATTCATCACACACACACACACACAAAAAAAAAATAAACCGTTAAAAAATGGAGTACAGAACTAAACAGAGAACTCTCAATAGAGGGATATAAATGGCTGAAAGACACTTAAGGTAATGCTCAACATCCTTAGTCCTCAGAGAAATGCAAATCTAAACAACACTGAGATTCCATCTTACACCTGTAAGAATGGCCCAGACCAAAAACACTGATGACAGCTTATGCTGGGAAAAGTTATGAAGTAAAGGAAACACTCCTCCATTGTTGGTGGGAGTGCAAACTGTTACAGACCTTTTGGATAACAGTATGGGGATTTCTCTCAAAATTAGGAAACAGCCTACCTCAAAACCTAGCAATATTACTTTTGGGAACAGACCAAAAGCGTGCTCAATCATATCACAAGGATATGTGTTCAACCATGTTCATAGCAGCATTATTTGTCATAACCAGATCCTGGAAACAGCTTAAATGCCCCTATACTGAAGAATGGATAAGGAAAATGTGGTACATTTGAACAATGGGATAATACTCAGTTGTTAAAAAGTGATATATTGAAATTTACAGGCAATTAGAGAGAGAGAATCAATTTTTCTTAAGAGCTCTCCAAGGTCCACTGGGTAACCCATTTGTATACAGGCAATCATAACTGGATTCAATGTATTAAATAAATGAGTTAATAGTGGAAAACATGTAGTTGAGAGAAGACATGATTGAGCATTTAGTGGTAGTGTGTGTGGGATAGATCAAGGAGGAGTGTGGAATGCATATGATCAAGATAAATAAATGAATGAAAATTTCAAAGAACAATAATAATTTTAAAAAGAAGCAGGAGCCAACAAGATATCTCAGTGTTTAAGGGCTCTTGCATAGTCCAATATTTTGAGTTGAGTTCCTGGAACCACATAGTCAGAAGAGAAAATTTACTTTTACAAATTTTCTTTGGATTTCCACACATGTTCTGTAACATGCACATGAAAACAATATATTTTCTTGTTCCAACACTTATATACATATCCTCACACACATAGACACATACAAATAAATATGTATATAGAGGATAATGGGTTTGTCTCTTTGTTATAATATAGAGAATTCATGATAAATCATTTGAGATGTTTTTCTTGTCTTGTTATTTATTTTTCCCCATTTATGTACCTATAATTCTATTTAATCTCTACTTTTAAAGTAGAAAGCATAAAAGAAAGACTTGACACAATTATTTATGTATATCCTACACTTATGTATTCATATTATCTATAATTTATAATATATACAAACCGTTGCTATTACATGAATTATTTTTAAATCAGGATTTTGAAATGAACATTAATTTTAATGCAATCCTATATCTATACATTCAGAGTAGTAGGCAAATTATGAATAATATTTTAATGTTTTATTATGTCCATATACCAGGTTATAAAATGTTTCTTATTTCTAGATTGATTTTTAGAGTATATTGCAATTACTTACAATGCAGGCAATGCTTCTCTTTTTACATACATATCCATCTTCACTTGTGTGTCCACATGCTTTTTTCCTGTGAATATTATCTGGGCCCTTGGACATGCTTAGGTATGTGGTCCACCATAGTCCTGTTTTTTTTTGATATCTTTAAGATAGCTCTTTCAGCAGGAAATATTAGATCATAGGCACACACACATATTGTCTCCAGAAGGGTTATGGCAATTATTCTCTGAGCTGTAGTTTATGGAAATTTTCTTTCTCCACACTCTCACCATTGTTGGGTGTTTGAATTCAGTGTTTAATTTAAAAAGAAAAGAGGAGAAGCCCCGCAAACCTGGAAAACTCCCTGAGTTAGTGGCTTATGAGATATGGTGAAAGATTTGTTAACTAGCGTCCGAGTCTTAGCATGGGCATGTTTGTCCTATTACCAAGAACTCTATAAATCAGTTCTAATAACAGCAGAGCCCCTACCAGTACAGTCATATTTCAGAGACAACCCAGACCATGAAAAGAAACTATACATTTTTATCAAAAAAAAAAAACCACTTGAATGTGATAATGGCAAATATCTTCTTTGTTCTTTCTAGCTTGGATCACACTATTGTTTTACTTGTACCTACGTATTCCATTTTAAACACAGGGGAATTTCATATATAGATATGCTCACAAAAGTAAGTAGAATTCTATTTGTGAATAAAAGTGTCAGTCATCAAGTTAACAGGCACTGCAATTTACCCTTGTACATGTCGGCTTTATGTATGGGAACTAGGAGCCTGACATGGCTATTTGGAACATAACAAGTTTCAGTCTGTTGCTCTGTCCACTTAATAGCATTTCAGAACACAGTAGTCCTCAGTCCTTCTATTAGGAAGAAGAATAAATGCCAGTGTTGATAGGCCCTATTCCTACTAGAAAGAAATCCAAATGCATAACAAACCTTCAGGTTTATGTTGTGGATAGCAGACAACAAAGAGCTATGGTCCTTGCTCAACTTAGTGATTATATTTTATTAGTATCCTTTGGATATTAATAAAACTTTCAAAAGATCCTTGAAAATTTATGTAAATATTCAGACATTCCTATAAAAATATTTTTTGTAATTATTTCACTAAATATTTGTAAATTTGATGATATATATATACACAAAATAGAAGTTAGATGTTCCCCTCATTATGTGATTTTATTCTGTTTTGATTTATTGGTGTCTAGAAATTGATTACCTTTGAACTTACTGCACAACTGGTAGATAGATCTACCAGGAATAAATTGAGTAATATTTTAAGCTTCTAGGTATTAAGTTATATTTTATTTATAGTGTGCCAAAGGAATGATAGTGTAATGGCTATCAAATAGGAACTGGGGAGAAGGCACTTTGTTAACTGCTAGTGTACATAAGGTCATTTCCTAGCATCCAGGATTAAAAACAAAATGGATCTCTAGATTAGTCAGTCTAACTCAATCATTAGACGAAAGTTCTAAAAATGGAACTGACATGTGATTGAGGAAGGCAAACTATGTGGACCTCTAGCCTTCACATGCATGCACATACGTGTGCATACACCCACATTGACTCATATAAACATATATAAAAACATGCAAACAAAAGACTCTCTTTTGCCAGAGAAAAAGTCTTGCTTTTTCACTGCCTGCAACTTGCAGATCATATGTAAGCTCTAAGCTATTACTCTAGTGCCAAACCTGCCTGCCTATCAACATGCTTCCTCTCATGATGCTAGTGGACTAGACACTGGAGCATTAAGCAAGACCCCAATTTTTTTTTCTTTTGTGTTGTTGTGTTCACAGTAACAGAATAGAAATTAAGGCAGATATTGGTATCAAGAACTGAGGTATTGCTGTCATAGACCTGAACATACTGTTCTTTGGAGAAATAAGAAAGATGTTAGCTTCAAGGCAGCAGTCCCCCAAATAGTGACAATGCCCTAAACCTAAACTTTGGTTGAATAGACAGAAACCAAAAGGTGGTTCTATGTTTAAGAAAAAAAGTGGATCTTAAGGTAGCTTTCAGTTTGTCAGAAAAGCAGATAAGCTAAGGTAGGTTTCTGATTACCAGAAACCACCCTTAATCTGCCCCCAAAAGACAAAACCTTGGGAAAGTGCACCCAGTTCTAGCTCAGTCTGAAGAGCCTTTATTTGTTCAATGACCTCACCCTGATGATACAGAATCTGCTCTCTTTTCTGCCATTTATTTTGCCCTCTCTTTGCCCCCTTGAGAGATGAACTTGGACATTTGACTCCCAGAAAACCTTTCTTTCTGTCCATGGAGTGGTATAATTTGCTAATTTTTCTGTGCTCTTGCTTCCAGAAGACTTTGGAGCTTGGAATTAGAAAACAGGTTGAGTGCTGTCACTGGGGATTTAGAGCCATTTTAGCAGATACTTGGAAAAGAGTAATTCTAAGAATGATGTGGACTATGGAGACCCAAATGAAGAGGTTTCAGATAGAAGGAATATTAATAGTTGGCCTAGAGACCATTTTGTGTGTGTGTGTGTGTGTGTGTGTGACAATTTTTGCTAAACAATGTGACTGCCTTCTTCCCCTGTCCAAAATTTCTGTATGAGGCTAAATTCGAAAGTTCTGGACTAAGGTTTGCAGGAGAGATTCCAAGACAGCCTAGAATTGACTATGTCACACAGTTATTAGTGATCATTTTCATGCAGATCTACAACAAAAAAAGAGCAAGCAGAGCCAAAAGTCTTAGGAAATATACAGTTTGAGGAGAAAAAGAGCACCAAGAAATTTAATGTTGGAGCCAAGTCTTGTGCTTGAAGAGATGAGAAGTTTAAGCAAAGGTTTAAGGTACAATGGAATAAAAGAAGTGGCACCATCAGGGCAAGAATAGATCAAACTAAGATCCTAGTGAAAATTAAATCTTATTCTACAAAGGAAACTATTAACAATTCAAAGCTTATGTGAATTGAATATATGCCTTGAAGGAGGCCAGGTTCTGGCCCTAGGAGGCAGCAGAAGTCAGCAGAGTTAAAGTAATTCTGGTTTTATCAAAAAAGGTACAGGTGTAAAAGGGTTGTGGAATCTCTTTGAGGTTAAGTGAAGCTGCTGAGGCCTGACATGTCTCTGGGGAGTTTCTGTAGGGAGGGCCTGCAACTGTGCAGGTACAACCTAGATTATGATTGAGACCCTAAGAAGTAGAAGGTGCCAGAGTCGTGGATTCCTGCCATGAAGTGCTGCAGACAAGATCTTGAACCAGCCTACAAGAGAGCAACGTGTGGCAATCAACAAAACTGAAAGCAATAGGAGACATGAAGATCCACTCAACATTAGACACGGAGATGTAGGATTTGGAGTTTTCCCTGATGGGTTTCTGTTTTAATTGGTCCAGTATTTCCTTATTGAACTCCTTTCTTCCCTTCTGGAATAGTAATGTATATTCTGTCCCATTGTACGGTGGAAGTATATAATTTGTTTTTTCTTTTTTTTTTTAACAGTGGTTTATATTTAAGAGATTGCCTTGAGTCTCAGAAGAGACTATGGATTTTAGACTTTTACATAGCCTTGTTATTTTGAAGGACTATTTGGACTTTTGATGTTGTACTGAATGCATTTGGGGGTAGGTCTGCAAGTATATAAGGGACAGGAAGTGGCATGTGGTAGTTTGAAATGACCCCCATAAGCTCATATTTGAATGTTGGATTCCCAGTCGGTGTACTGTTTAGGAAGGGTTAGAAGAAGTGGCCATGTTGTAGGAGGTATGGCTCTAGGAATGGACCTTGAGGTTTCAAAACCTCACGCCTGGCCTCATCTTATTCTCCTTGTCCACTGTGCATAGACAAGATGTAAGCTCACACTCCAGCAGCATGCTAGGCTGCCTTCCACTACACTTTTCACCATAGTGATCGGGAACCCTCTGAAACTGTAAGCAAGCCTCTAATTGAATGCTTTGTTTTATAACCTGTGTTGGTCATTGTGTCTCTTCACAGCGATAGAACAGTAACTAAGGAACATGACTACAAAACGATGCTTTTTGTTGTTGTTGTTAAATGTGGCAAAGCATTTTTAATTAGAAATTATTTACATTTTATACTTAATGATTGGCTGGGAATGAGAAAGCAAGTTTCTATTTTAAATATCAGAAGTTTCTATTCTATGAAGGAGCAGAAGCCTCAAACATGAGTGGCCACATCTTTATAAAATGGTGATAAACAAATAGAATAGGGTGTTTATAGGCGTAATTATAAGTATATGCATCATTTTCAGATTTATATGTTTTGAGTGTCAAATATAAAGTTCTGATCAGTTTAGGAGCCACTTGATACCCTTTAAAAGTATACACAGGAAAACTTTGCAAGAAATCAACTTTTTAAATGTCCTATAGCCACATTTTTGGCAAACAACTTATGTATAATATGCTAAATACATACTTTATACACTTGTTTGCATGCAATAACTATGCATGCTACACTGTGAAGAAAAAAATAATATTAAAGACAGATCCTACATCCTGAAAGTAGGCTTATCTGTTTCTTATGATTAGTTATTATTCATGATATATATGTACAGTGGAGTAGTAAATTATAGATTTACCCTTCTATAATGAAATGCCAAGTGGTATAGATTTTTGTCTTCTGATATTTTAGCCCTCCAAAGACTATAAACTAAAATTTAACTCAATCGATTGACCAAAAGTTAAATTTTTTTCTTGAATAATTTTGAGCATTAGATAAAAAAACACAAATATGAAATAAATAAGTCCTTTTCCTACTAGAGCAGTGGTTCTCAACCTGTAAGTCTGTGACCCTTGGTGTTCGTACATCAGATATCATGTGTATCAGATATTTATATTACAGCTCATAACAATAGCAAGACTACAGTTATGAAGTAGCAAGGAAATAATTTTATGGTTGGGCATCACTAGAACGTGAGGAACTGTATTAAAGGGCCATAGCATTAGGATGGCTATGAACCATTTTCCAAGAAACCTGTCAAGTAAGTGTTCAGTGAGTACTGGACCATCTTCTAGCTCTTCTTATTAGTCTATAGTCCTAAATACATGCTGTTATTTTGTTTTCTTTCAAGGTTATTACTCATTTTCTCTATTTTTAATGCATACTTTTTCTTGGATTCATTTTTGCTTACAAACAAAATCCAAGCTCATGAATGACTCATTAAGCTAGGCCTTCAAATTCCCATTGAAACGGGTATGGTTGCTGAATAACTTTATAAACTATTTCCTCCACAAATTGTTTGAATAATAATTTAATAGCATATTACAAAATTAAAAAAATATTCTTCTAATGGATTTTTGACTTTTAAAATATGGTTAAGATCACAAATTGTTGTGGCATACTGTGTAACCTTCATCTGCACTATAACAGAGAGAGCTCTCCCTAGTAATGAAACAGCATCACATCTAGCAGGAAGCTGGGTAAAATCTGGGCAAAGATGTGGCTTGCTTTCTAAAGGAGAGGCATGACAGTGTCTTGCTTTCTCTATAATTCAAGAGATTCTCCTAATATAGTAGTGATGAAAGCCATGGTGAAATCCTGAAAGAGCCCTTCCACTTTGAGCCAAGTCTCTTCCAATCTTCATTAGTGACAAAGAGTAATATTTATGCCTTGTTTTAAATTTTTCCATGTGGAAGTAACTCTCTTGAGAAAATTATTTTTTTTCCATGAGGAGGTGATTCTACTGAGAAAATGGTGCAGCTTTTCCTTCCTTCCTTCCTTCCTTCCTTCCTTCCTTCCTTCCTTCCTTCTCTCTTCTCTTGTTCAACAAAATTCACCTTAGACTTGTTGATCACTGGTCACTGGGGGGGGGATTTTGTCAGTTATTTTTTTTTAATTCATTCTCTTTCTCTTGACCTTTACAATGGTTTGATCACAGGGAGTACCCTACAGTAGAGTGTCAAGGCTGCTATGGTATGTGAGCCTGCAATAGCCCTCCAGTTTAGGAGCCTGGTAGGAGAGTTTGCTTGAGCTTGGTGATCAATGTTAGAAAGTCTGTTTTTGTTACAAATTCTTACCAATTCTCTGTGTGTTAATTCAAATTATTCAACCTCATTTTATCCTTAAGAAGAGGGATGAGATGTGATTGGAACCTACCTTAAAGTGTGTCTAGCAGGCTCTAATCTTCCTGAGAGAATCCAAGGAAGTGAGCACATGGTCTGGATCCCTATTATTATATTTCTTCACACCTGTAGGGAGACAATACAAAGATCATACTTTTAAATCACAATATATGCATGAGGACAAATTTATGGTTAGATATGCCTTATTACATATTCTCAGTAGAATTTTGTAATTGGAAATGACAGAACAGCCATGGTTTTTTGGTGTGTGACTACAAAATATACATATGGGTAAAATAAGGCAATTCTGTGTATAACTCCAAACAATTATTTATCCTGTAACATGTATCTATTTGTGCATTTTCACTCCACTTTTCTCATTTCTGCAGTTATTAATTTTTCATTTTTGTCAATGTTCAGTGAGTTTTTTGTTGGAAGTATGTCATATGGATGTTATTGAGAAAACTTGTTGAGTAAATAACAATTATACAAAAATAGGAGAGACTTTATTCTCTATTCTCTAGACTTTTGCTCTAATTACCAATTTGCTTTAACTGTAATAGCACCTCTGTAACCCCAGCACTAGAGAGGAATATAAGATGGAAGAAGACATCTCACACACAAGTCTTACTCTTTTTCTCCTTCTTCTATCCTGCTACTCCCATGGCTGATGTCCCCTCTCTCCAAAATTCATAGTCCCCTCTTCTTTAGCCATAAATTTTATAGATACTTTTAAATAAATCAGCATATAACTATAACCTGCTCAATCTGTACAGTGTAGTGATATTTTATTTGTATTTTAATAAATAAAGCTTGCCTGAAAATCAGAAAAACAAAAGGTTAGAAATGCTCTTGTAATATGATTGGGCATCTTTTGGGTATATTCTCAAAAGTGGAATTGCTGGATACTGAGGTAGATTGACTTCCAATTTCCTAAGAAACCACCACACTGATTTCCAAAGTGGTTGCACAAGTTTGTATTCTCACCATTAATGGATGATCTTACCTCTTATACACATCCTCTCCACCATAAGTTAGCATTAGTGTTTTTGATTTTAACCATTCTGACAGGTGGAAGATGGTATCTCAAAGTTGTTTTGATTTGCATTTTCTTGATAGCTAAGGAAGTTGAACATGTCCTTAAGTATCTTTTGGCAATTTGAAATTCTTCTGTTGAGAATTCTCTGTTTAGTTCAGTACCCCATTTTTTTTAAAATTGGGTTATTTAGAATTTTAATGTCTAGTTTCTTGAGTTCTTCATATATTTTGGAGATAAGTCCTTTGTCTAATGTGGTGTTGGTGAAGATCTTCCCAAATCCAAAAATATAAATACGGTATGCACTTACTCATTAGTGGATTCTAGCTATAAACAAAGGACATTGAGCCTATAGTTCATGATCCTAGAAAAGCTAAGTAATAAGGTGAACCCCCCCCAAAAAATATATATCCACCTGGAAATTTAAAGCAGACAAGATTGCCTGGCAAAAGTTGACAGCATGGGGGTAGGGGGAGCTAGGAAAGAGGAGAGGAGGAGGGAGAGTGGAGGAGGAGAGGGATGGAAAGAGCTTGGGAGAGTGGGATGGTTGAGACGGAGGAAAGATGGATATGGGAGCAGGGAAGGAGATAAATTAATTGAGGAAACCATTTTGGAGTTGGCAAGAGGCTTGGCTCTGGAGGGGTTCCCAGGAGTCCACGGGGATGACCCCAGCTAGGACCCTTGGCAGTAGAGGAGAGGGTGCCTGAACTGGCCTTGCCCCGTAGTCAGACTGATGACTATCTTGAATATCGCCATAGAACCTTCATCTGGTGATGGATGGAGACAGAGACAGAGACCCACATCAGAGCAATGGACTGAGCTCCCAAGGCCCAGTTGAAGAGAAGAAGGAGGGAGAATATAGGCAAGGAAGTCAGTGTCATGAGGGGTTCACCCACTGAGACAGTGTGCCTGAGCTAATGGGAGCTCACTAACTCCAGCTGGACTGGGAATGAATGAGCATGGAATCAAACTGGTCCCTCTGAATGTGGTTGACAGTTGGGGCAGACGGAGGGCCAATGACAGAGGCACTGGGATTTGTCTCTACTACATGTATTACAGTCCTTTTTTAAATGTGGTGTTGGTAAAGATCTTCCCAAACCCAAAAATATAAATACGGTATGCACTTACTCATTAGTGGATTCTAGCTATTAACAAAGGGCATTGAGCCTATAGTTCATGATCCTAGAAAAAGCTAAGTAATAAGGTGAACCCAAAGAAAAACATATATCGATCCACCTGGGAATTGAATGCAGACAAGATTGCCTGGCAAAAGTTGACAGCATGGGGGTAGGGGGAGAGATTTTTGGATCCATTCTCTTTGGATGCATACCTTGCTCAGCCTGGATGTAGTGGGGAGGGCCTTGGACTTCCCACAGGGCAGGGTGCCTTGCCCTCTCTTAGGACTGGAGGGGGGTGAGGGGGAGTGTGTGTCGGGGAGCAGGAGGGAAGTGGGAGGAGGGGAAGAAGTGGGAATTTTGATTGCTATTATTTTAAAAGTAATAAAAAACCAAAGATAAGAATTCAATTTGTGTTTCAAATCTTTGTCTTTGATTCTGTAAAATAGATTCCTAAATATAAGCTCTAAATGTTTGCTGAATCATTATTTCCAAGGGGAATTGTCATACTGACTTGTCAGATTTGTTTCCTGCTGTTGATGAAATGAAGAAGGACAATTTAAACATGCTATACCGCTGATTCTGAACTACACCATCAATATCATTTTAAAGTTAAGCATCATAACTACTCTGATTAAAACCAAATCGTTTGCTACTTTATAGACAAAGAAACTGAGGCATAGAAATGTGAATTAGTTTCTGAGCCAAAGAAAAGCATCAGAGCTGACAGATGTGATTGATTGCCCAGCCATGTGCCTTCCTGCATCATATTTTATTGCATCCTGAAATTCTCATGTTTCGTGTCTTCACCTGGACCACACTTGCTGATTCACATTCTAGTGCCATCAATTTTGCCCCACTTGTATTTCATGGGTTCAACAATGGTTTCTTCAGAACTTGGAGAAGTTTTTAGAATATTTTTACCTCTTTATCTTAACTTATAGAAAGAGTCCTGTTCCCCTCTGCAGCTTCTTTAGGGATTGACCTATAAAGATTTTATAAAGTTCATTGAGTGATTTAGTGTATGGAAAAAATGAACAAGTGTTTACATTATTGTTGTCACCATCATCATAATTACAATTTATTTTATGTTGACCTAATACAATAAATGTCTTTTGCAAATTTCATTTTCCATTAATGACATTTGTGTATGTGTGTGCATATATATACATATATGTATGTTAGGTTTTATATATACATATATGATATACATGTACAAACATAACCCAACAAAAGAAAAATAATTTTCAGTTCCTAATAATCACAAAGCACTCAAGTAATCAATCTTTTTCTTTCTTTTTTATTATGACTTAAAAAATACCAATCCAAATTCCCACTCCCTCCCCTCCTTCCAGTCCCCTCCTTCTCCCTCCACAGACCCTCCCCTCCCCCCTCCAACACTAAGGGAGTGCCATGCACCCTGCCCTGTGGAGTGTCCAAGGCCCTCCCTACTACATCTAGGTTGAGCATCCAAAGAGAATCAGACCCCATGAAGCCGGTATATGCAGTAGAGACGCATCCCATTGCCACTATCGGTGGCCCCTCAGTCTGCCCCAGATGTCAACCCCCTTCAGAGGGGCTTGGTTGTTCCCATGCTCGTTCACTGGCCAGTCCAGTTGGAGATGGTGAGCTCGCATTAGCTCGGGCATACTGTCTCAGTGGATGACTACCTCATGGTCTTGAATTCTTTGCTCATACTCTCACTCCTTCCATTCTTCAACTAGATCTTGGGAGCTCAGTCCAGTGCTCCAATGTGGGTCATTGCCTCTATTCCCATCTATTGTTGGATGAAGGTTCTATGGTAATATTTAAGATAATCATCAGTCTGACTACAGGGTAAGATCAATTCAGACACCCTCTCCTCTATTACTTAGGTTCTTAGCTGGGCTCATCCCTGTAGATTCTTGGGCATTTTTCTAGAGTCAAGTTTCTTGCTAACTCCATAATGGCTCCCTCAATCAAAATATCTCTTTCCTTGCTCGCATTTCTGTCCTTCCTCCTTCTCGAATATCCCGTTCCCTCAAGTTCTCCTTAACCCCCCTTCTCCCTTCCTTCTACCTCCTGCCCCCCTGCTACCAAATTTTTGTCTGATTCTAATTTCCAGGTGGGTCTATATATTTTTTCTTTGGGTTCAGATTATTACTTAGTTTCTCTAGGATCATGAAGCTCGTTGCTTTTTGTTTATGACTAGTATCCACTTATGAGTGAGTACATACCATATTCACTTTTTTGGGGTCTGAGTTACCTCACTCAGGATAATGTTTTATAATTCCATCCATTTGTATGCAAAATTCAAGATGTCATTATTTTTTCCTGCTGAGTAATACTCTAATGTGTAGATGTGCCACACTTTCTTTATTCATTGTTCAGTTGAGGGGCATCTAGGTTGTTTCCAGGTTCTAGCAATTAAAAACAATGCTGATACGAACATAGTTGAACTAATGCTTTTGTAGTATGATTCAACATCTTTTGAGTATATTCCCAAGAGTGGAATTGCTGGATCCTGAGAAACTGCCACACTGATTTCCAAAGTGGTTGCACAAGTTTGCATTTCCACCAGCAATGGATGAGTGTTCCACTTTTCCACAGCCTCTCTAGCATAAGCTATCACCATGCTCTTGGACAGGAAGGATCAACATAGTAAAAATGGCAGTCTTACCAAAGGCAATCTATAGATTCAGTGCAATCCCCATCAAAATCCCAACACAATTTTTTCACAGACCTTGAAAGAACAATAATCAACTTCATATGGAAAAATAAGAAACCCAGGATAGCCAAAACAATCCTGTACAACAAAGAAAATGCCAGAGGCATTATCATCCCTGACATCAAGCTCTATTACAGAGCTACAGTAATGAAAACAGCTTGGTATTGGCATAAAACATAAAGATGTTGACCAATGGAATCGAATAGAAGACCCGGATATTAATTCACACACCTATGAACACCTGGTTTTTGACAAAGAAGCAAAAAAGATACAATGGAAAAAAGAAAGCATCTTCAACAAATGGTGCTGGCATAACTTGATGTCAACCTGTAGAAGAATAAAAATGGATCCATATCTGTAACCATGCAGAAAACTCAAGTCCAAATGGATTAAAGACCTCAATATAAATCTGATCAAGTAATCAATCTTAACATCTTTATTTTTTCTTTCCAGGAAATAGGGGAAAAGCTCATCTCTCTGCATCACTGAAATGCAGTATTCAGTGCTCTCACAGAATAGATTAAGAAAGTGATGTCTTCCTCAGAACTGTCTGAAGATACTGTTCTCGTTTGCAGAGACACTGACATCTTCTTTTGTCTTTGAGCATTTCATTCATGAGGACTAGTTTGACATCTTTGTCACTCCTTCCCTTTTTTCCAACAGGGCTTCTTATTCTCCTCCATTTCCTCTCAACTTTATTACTTCTTTTTTACTTATTGCTGCATTCATACACATACATACATGCACCCTCACCCTCATGAGTCCATTTGTTCTTGTTCATCTATACATGTGTTTAAGATTGATGACTTTGGACTTAACAAATTATTGGGAGCTCCTATCTCCTCTTTCAGCAGGCATTAATTGCCTTATGATCTTCACAATGGGCAGGGTTATTTAAGATTTTCCCTGTTCACACTGTCATGTCCACTTGTGTTGTTATTGTGAAGGCTTTGTGTTAAGAACCATATAGCTATATTACTTTTAAATGAAGCAAATGATTTTTTAAGACAAAGCGCAACACAAAAATCAACAAGAGGAAAAGAGAAAAAAGTGAAGTTTTCACTTGATTGAAAGAACTTGACTTAAAAGGATATCCATTTGGATTCTGCTTCTAGGAAGCTCAGCTATACAATACAGTTCTAAATCAATGTGACATATTTTGAGTTTACATTAACATTTAGATTAATTAGAAGCTTAACTTGTTTTGGGAACTTTGGATGCTTGGGTTCTGTCCTTGCCAACTTGGAATGTGTTCTGTTGACTCACCTTCTAGTTTTGTCACAGCCTCAAGTATTCATGTATTTCTAGTGCCAGGGATTTTCAAGCTCATGAGAGCATCATATTGACATTATGGGTGAAAGAATTAGTTCTTAACAACAAAGGATTTGAAATGTGCCTAGCCATTTTGCCCACCTTCCCTGAAAAGCATTTTTCCATAGATAATTGCCAGGAATAGAAATCTGTCAGGGCCATAGCATATAACTTCATTAAAGTTATTCATTGGCTATTTTTGGAGACACTATTCAGCTCTGCAGACTTCTTTAAATCTTCACACACTCTGTTTCCAGGAACTCATTCTCTATTGCACATTTTCTCACACACAATCAGAATAATATGAAAGAGTTTATGACTAAAGATATCACAGTGGGTGCTACTTTAAACATAAATTAAGCATTAGTCAAATAAGAGAAAGGAGATCTTATGAGTAGAAACCATCTGAGAGAATAATAAACCATCTTTTCAATGAACCTGTAATTTATAATGATGAGTATAAGTTAAATAATATATGTACTGACAATATTGATACATTTTACTGTGTATAAATATAATGTATTTTAATGGCACAAATGACACGTAAAATTGTTCAAAAAGGTTACTAGATACTATGACAGTATGATCAAAAAGAGAAACGAACCCCCTACAAGAAATTGAATTTTTTCATTTCTAAAGCCATCTTTTTTCAATTTTACATGCCAATCCCAGTTCTCATTCCTCCCCTCTTCCAGATCCCTCCACCTTCCTCCCATCCAACTCCTCAAAGAGCATAAGACCTCCCACAGGAAGTCAACAAAATCTGGCATATCACTTTGAGGCAGAACCAAGGTTCTTCCCTCTGAATTTAGGCTGAGCAAGATATCCCTCCATGTGGAATGGGCTCCAAACAACCAGTTCATGCTCTAGGGATAAATCCTGGTGCCATTGCCAGTGGCCCCACAAACTGCCCAAGCCATGCAACTGTCACCCACATTTGGAGGGCAGAGTTAGGTCTTATGCAGGTTCCCCCACTGTTAGTCTGGAGTCAGGAAGCTCCCACTAGCTTGGGTCAGCTATTTCTGTGCATTTGCCCACCATAGTCTTAAACCCTTTGCTCATATTATTGCTTCTTTCTCTCTTTAACTAGTCTTTGGGAGCTCAGCCAAGTGCTTTGCTATGGAATTCTGCATCTTCTCCCATCACCTGTCAGATGAAGCCTCTATGGTGATATTTAAGATAATCATCAATCTGTCTACAGGGCAAGGCCAGTTCAGGCACCCTCTCCTCTATTGCTTAGGGTCTTAGCTGGGGTCAACCTTGTGAATTCCTAGGAATTTCTCTAGTGCCAGGTTTCTTGCTTACCCCATAATGGCTCCCTCAGTCAAGATATCTCTTTCCTTGCTGTCCTTCTCTGTCCTTCCCACATCTAGTTCATTCCATCCTGTTCCTGTTCCCTCAGGTTCTCCTCCCCTCTTTCTCCTCTCCTGTGCCACCAATCCATTTTCCCAAATGAATCTGGAGGAAATACTAAGCAAGCAAAAGATTTCAAAGAAAGTATTCAAAAATATTTGGAAACAAATGGGGTAATGTGCTACTAAGCAGGTTGTGTCTGAACATCTTTGCTTAACCCTGAAGAGAATGAATCTTAGCAATCTCCTATTATGATACATTGGCAAGAGCCTGCAGCTCAATTTCCTTTTCTGTAAAATGAAGGCAGACGTCCTACTTAACAAACTTGTGAAGACTAAAGTAATTAATGAATGCCCAACAATTAACCTGTTACTTGGCACGAAGAAATTCTCACAATCACTGCAGCTGTGGTTGCCATTTTCACAGTACTTCTGTTATAACCAATGGGTATCTTGGTTGTGGGAGGCTGGTTTGAGTGTTAGTTTTAGAATGAGGACTAAGGAATAAAACTAGTCAGACATTTAAAGAATTTTAAGATGTGTACACAATTTTCTAGACAGAGGGAACATCAGTACAGAATTCCAGAATTGACGTTGGCATTACAATATAAACACCTTGGAGCTTCTTCAGTGTCAACATTGCAGTATAAGAATTCCAGTTGCTAAGCTTGTTCTCAGTAAAGAAGGAACAGGTGTCAAAGTGGGGCTTAAATCAACGCTTATTAGGCCAATAGAAAAGTCATTTGAAAATATTTACTAAAATCTTCTTTATTTGATAATTCCTAGTCACTTAACTAATGATCATCATTAAGATCACACATGCTATATTTTATTTATTTATTTATATATTTATGTAGCAATACTTGGCATTACTAGTGATAAGAATGAGCCTTCATTGGGGGCATTAACAGTAGTCAGCATAAGTAAACAGATCTGGGTAATATTGGGGAACTGCTCACACAGTGATACAACTTAAGGGCTTAAGAGGTCAGAAGTGAGTACTGGTTATTTAGATGTGATGTATAATGTATTATATAATGATTCTATAGTCATTTATGGGAGAAAAATCATAATTATAAGAAACAATTCAACATTCTGGCTCAACAAATTTCATGCAATTTTGTTCAATTTTCAGAGTATACTATAGAAATATTTTGTACTTGTATACATTTGAAAGCATAAATGTCTAAGAATAACTTAGTATTTAGCAAAATTAGTTCAGTGGCACAGTTTTACAATAAACTGGTGAGGCTCATCGTGTCCAGCTCAAACTTTTTAAGCAAATATGGCTTACCTGACAATATGTGGTACAAGGACAAACAACTTTGATTCATCTACAACAATTAAGTACCCAAGTGGTGTTAGTAAAGCATTGCATTTATAGTGTAAGGGAAATACTACTAGAAATTGAACTTGGAGATGCAGGCAGGAGCCAAAGAATGAGGGAATTTGACATTCTAGATAATATTGTTGAGTTTTATTTTCTTTATAATATAAATTTTCCAAGACACAAATGTGAAATGTTACTGATAATTTCTTCATTCCTTCAAGAGTACAATAATCAGTGCATAGAAAATGGATTGCAAGAGTTAAGACTGTGTACATGATGGAAACCTGAAATATTGCAGAAGTTTAAATAAGAATGGCAAAGACTCCTCCTACAGTAATAGGAAAGACATTGAGAAATACAGGAATGTTTGGATATATTTTCTGGAAGAAATACTAAAAGAATTGCTCGAGAATTGAGTCAGAGCTTCAATAAGAAAGGATCTATACAGGGTGAGCTGTGCAAAAAGCTCAGGGCTGAGCGTGGAGAATAGAGGGACCTGTGTCTCCAAGCTGAGGGTCACTGGCAGAGGAAGTAATGTATGCCTTCCTTTGACTTCTCTGCAGAGACATTCAGAAAGTTTCTGTGTCAACAGCACTTCCAACAGAAACCACTCATGACCTTGTTACAACTATTGCTCTTGGGATCATGTCAAATGACTGGATTACATACAGAGGTATTTTTCCATGAATAAATGAGAAGATCCAAATGGAAGATCTCAGCGTCTTAAATGTACTTCCAATTTATTGAGCTTTGTAGTTCTATCCTAGAAAACCAAATAGCAGGAAATGGGCTTTTATCATTTAGAATCATAGATATTATAATAAATACTAAAAGATAAAGAATGCCACAATCCTTGGCTTAGAATTCAGAGGGTTTGGTTCAGTTAGTCTTCCAAGCAGCCATTCCGTCAGTAAGATATGCTAGGAATTGGCTATGCACTGGGACAGGTTTTGATGGTGAATCTCCTATAACTTTTATCTGTACATTCCCTAATTATTTAATATATTCAATAGCAAGTGAAAGGTACTCCTACATTTTCTGTAAAATCTGGAACTGATTCAGTAAAGATGAAGAAAATAAGTCAACAACTTTCATGTTTGATCTATGAAGAATTTTCTTCTGTAAAACATTTTTAAAATATTTATTTATTTATTTAATTATTTATTTATTATGTATACAATATTCTGTCTGTCCTGTATGCCTGCAGGCCAGAAGAGGGCATCAGATCTCATTACAGATGGTTGTG
>LOEQ01007210.1:12067-22742 GCA_001685075.1 Bramus lutescens | reverse complement strand
TATATATAGACATAGAGAGAAAGAGTGCGATATAGATATTTATGAACTGTAACTGGTTACACAGTAGAGTTTGAAATCAAATGATATCTCATTTTAGCTGTCATCTCAGTTAAGGGGTAACCCTAGAATAGTGAAAACTATTTCAAAACGTATTTATGAGGTTATTTTGGGAGGAGATTAGTGTTGATATGGGTTCATTAGATAGAGAAAACATGAAGTTACTGATGAGAATAGGCATCATCCCGTAGGTGTGATATGAACAAGCCTTATATGCTCAAACAAAGAGCAAATGAAGGGATCTTGCTTTCTCTCAGTGAGTTTTCACATTGATCATGTACCCCCAGAAACATTTTAGGAGAGAAAATAATTATTTTGCTTAGTTTAAGAGATTTCACTTCATCATATGGTCAGAAGGTCTTGGGGCATAGTGACATGAAACAGGATGATGCTGCCAGAGGAAAGACCACAGAAAAATATACATATAAGAAAATGCTCTTAGAAATGACATCCTCTCTAACCTGTCTTCACATAATATAGTTCCTTTAAGTCTGAATAATATATGCAGATACCAAATCTATCAACAGATCAAAGAGTTCATTAAATCAATGCCCTTATGATATAATTGCCTTTGCAAATGACTTTGCACATATACCAAGAGGTGTAATTTATTAATATAATATCATCCCCATTTAAAAATAACTTTTAGTTCAATAGGAAGTGAGAATGACATTTACCACACATGATTATTTATGACACTTATGATTTTACATTAATCATCTATGGATTACTGGATGATAAAATAAATGGTCTGATACTAATGTAAAAGGGGACCCAAATGTATAAGGAGTGATGAATCTTAAAAAAGAATTAGTTAGAGTTTAGTGTGAGATTGTGTCTCTTAGGAATGTCACAGGCTATACCAATTAAGTGTCACCAACACAACTGTCTACAAATGAGCTGAATAAGGCCAATAACAGTAAACCCAAGAGGCCTCAATTCCATACAAAGAACTATATACAGTTAAAAACTGCTGAGAGCAGGAGAAATAGTCTTCATAAGAAAAAAGATACTGGTTATCCAACACTAAATGGTCAGAACTGAAAACAGATACATACAAGTAATAGTATAATAAATGACTGAGAAAGTTTCACTTATGTATTTATTAATGTGTGTGTGTTTGTGTGTGGGGTGTGTGTGTATGTAAAACTATAAACAATGAAAATGCCATAAATTTGAAAGAGAGCAAGGAGAGGCTTTGGAGAGAGGAAATGGAAGAGGAAAATGATGTAATTATAATCTCAAAAATTTAGAGAAATGAATATAAAAGAAAATAGATGCAAAGAAACAAAGATTACCAAATGTATGCTTCATTTAAAAAAGTAAAAGCAGCAGGGTGGTGGTGGCGCATGTCTGTAATCCCAGCACTCGGGAGGCAGAGGCAGGTGGATCTCTGTGAGTTCGAGGCCAGCCTGGGCTACAAGAGTTAGTTCCAGGATAGGCTCTAAAACTACAGCTGAACCATGTCTTAAAAAAAAATTCAAAACCAAAACCTAAAAAAAATAAATAAAATTAAAAAAGCAAAAACTAAGAAAAGCTGCTTATAGACTCTGACTATAATAAGCCCTATATAAAGGTTACTCATTTAGTTTTACCTTATAAATACAGTTACTTTAATGAGTGAACATTATACTTTCAAACATGATATTTAATTACACATGCATCTCTAAATATGAGAATACATAATTAGAAAATAAACCAAGAAAAACTTTTTTAGCATGTGAAATTGTTTGGACACTTGGTCATTAGGGTGAAAGGGTTTAGCATGCTATTTCCTCCTGGTTTTAATGTGGGCAGGAGCACTGAAGACCCTGTTTCCCAGTATACTTAGTGGCACCAACCATACTTCTAAAGATCTTTAGTTCCCATTATTATGTAGTTTCTCTGAGTCAAGGCTGAGGCTATAGCAACATTTGCTTGTTGCCAAGGATATAGCTTAGGAAATTTTGTGAAACTTTTAATAATGGTTTCAAATTACACTAAGAAAGAAAGCACACTCTATTAGTGCTGAGGACAGGAGGTTGCAACTCAGGAAAACAAGGTAGAGAATCATATAACATTCTAAGAACTATTTATATGCTATGGTTAACACACCATCAAGGATGAATGGCTATTAAGCTATCATTGGGGGTATACTCATAATTATTTTGTAGTGCATAGCAAGTAATCATAAGTGTATTAATGGATAATGAATCAAAAAGAATCCTTAAGTGTCAGAATAATGCATGACATCATTAGTGAATGGGAAAACAGTGAGTTATGTTAACCGGAAGGCTCTACCCCAGTGTTCTTTTCCCAAGAGTTCCTCACATCTTTCTTCCCTCCCTTCATTTCTTTCTCATTACTCTGTATTAACAAAATGAAATAATCTCAATGGTTAATTTCTGCATCTATTGTATTCTTTGTTTTTATTTTCTCTACTTTGAAATAATTGGATTTCTTTTAGATATAAAATGTTCAACAGTATCTATATTATAGATACATATTTTGCAGACCAAAGTAGTTTTAGTTTCCAACTCCCTATCAAGCTTTTCAGAAACAGACAGACAGACAGACAGGATGACTAGGGGTTCAGTTCAATGACAAATTGCCCGTTTGTTCAGCATTAGAGACTCTAGGTCAACTTCACAGCAAAACCAGGCAAAACAAAGCAAAAGAAATAAAACAAGAACCCTTAGTGGATGGTAGTAATTGGGTCATTGGGAACTAATGATCTTCAGCTCTTAAATGAGCTAGAATCTGAGTGATTCATGAAACTTCAGATAATCTATACCTGTTTTCTTTCTTTTTCTTTTGAGTGGGAATATGAAGTGTTAGTTATAATTTAAATCTAATTATGTAAATCTGTATTTTTTCTATTACAAAAATATATGTTTCACTTTATTTTTTAAAAAAGACAAATCAAGGGCAGTGATGATGAACACCTTTAATCCCAGCACTTGGGAAGCAGAGGCAGGCAGATTTCTGTTTGAGTGAGTTCCAGGATAGTCAGGACTACAGAAAGAAACCCTATCTCAAAAAAACCAACACAAAAATGCAGATCAAACATCCAGGGTCTTTCCAAGATGAGAAGTTTTGCAAACTGGCCTATGTCTTAGTTACATTTGCTTGCTGTGTTGTGTAGGGAAATTATTAACAAAGAGGGCAGGCACTGGTCAATATGTAACTTATGCTCTGTGAGTCTGATTGTAGGTGTCATTCTCACACATTTTTAATATACTGACAAGGAGGTGGGTTTCGTGGATGACATTTGAGGTACATAACACAAATAGATGTCTGAGTTATAATTTAGTCTTAGCATTTCTTCTTGAGTCTATAAGCCCTACAGATAAGTCCTATTTTATTAGGGTGTAGAAGTGCATATACAAATGCTTATTGAAGTGCACTGCAAGCATCATTCTGAATGTACTAGCTCAAACAACAGAAAATAGAAATCAAAAATTTAAATATGACATTAAATGGACCTTAAGTATATTTACTGAGCTGTACGATGAAAACATATACAAAGGCTATGCATTATATAATTGAAGTCAGCATGATTGTGAGACAGGCGACAATAGAGTGTTCGTTGAGGGTTTTATTTCCATAGGATACTGTTTTTTGTTTGATCAGACACCTGTAGGAAGGATGCATTTTAGCAGGAGGCAGTTGTATAGTTAGTGGGCCGACTCACCTTCTAAATGTCTAAATGACACAGTTACTTTGCAAAATATGTCTATCATGGCACTATGTGATGCCATGAAGGACATGAGGCATTGATTGAAATCTTTTCTGTTTTCTCCCCAACCCTGAGAACTTGGGAATGTTGTTCATCTTAATGTTTCGCTGATCTCATCTATATAAAGTCAATATTAGAGGCACTAATTACATATAGCCATTCTGTAACTTTTTTTATTAAAAATTTCCACCTCCATCCCTCCTCCCAATTCCCTCCCCCTCCCCCTTCTTCTCCAGTCCAAAGAGCAGTCAGGGTTCCCTGCCCTGTGGAAAGTCCAAGGTCCTCCCCCCTCCTTCGAGGTCTAGGAAGGTGGGCATCCAAACAGACTAGGCTCCCACAGAGCCAGTACATGCTGTAGAATCAAAACCCAGTGCCATTGTCCTTGGCTTCTCAGTCCGCCCTCATTGTCAGCCATATACAGAGAGTCCGGTTTGATCACATGCTCCTGTTTTGTTTTGAGTATAGACCACTGCCATTTAATTATGACTCAAATGATTATGGGGCTTTTATATTTATTTTCAGACACATGTGCATACACACAAAGGCACACATAGATACATTCATTCATGCACCGTGGTAAATGTAACATATCCAAATATAAGTATGTGCTATCTATCTATCATCTATCTTTCTTTTTATCTATCTATCCTATCTATATATCTCTAAGATAAATAGATAGATAGATAGATAGATAGATAGATAGATAGATAGATCCTATCTAGTACCTCTCTGCATATATATCTACATATATATATATATAACATACTTGTATATATATGTACATACACATATAAATATAACACATATGCTGGAATTTTATATGTTGGATATTGTTTTAGATGAGGAGATACAATAGCAGTTCCTCAAAAAAACATTTTGCCACTATGAAATTTATCTTAACAACAATTAGGGTGGTCACTAATCTGATTATAAGGGAAAGGCAGTTCAGGCACCCTCTCCACTATTGTTAGGAGTCTTAGCTGTGCTCATCCTTGTGGATTCCTGGGAATTTCCCTAGTGCCAGGATTCTCCATAACCCCAAAATGGCCCTCTATCAAACTATCTCTTTCATTGCTCTCCCTCTTCATCCCTCCCTCCAGTCCTCATGTTACCATGCCCCATCCCTTCCTTTCTATTCCCCCCTCTCAGTTTACCTAAGAAATCTTAACTCTTCCTTCTTCCTGTAGCCCTCCATGCAAGTCCCTTTTAGGGTCCTCCTATTACCTAGCTTCTTTGGGGTTGTGGATTGTAGCCTGGTTTTCCTCTGTTTTGTGTCTAATGTCCATTTATGAGTGACTAAATTCTAGTTTTGTCTTTCTAGGTCTTGATTACCTCACTTAGAATGATTTTTGCTAGTTCCATCCATTTGCCTACAAATTTAATGATGCCACTGTTTTTCAAGGCTGAGTTGAATACACACCACCATTGTGTAAATGCACCACATTTTCTTTATCCATTATTTGGTTGAGGGGCACCTAGGTTGTTTCCAGGTTCTGATTATTAGGAATAATGCTTCTATAAACGTAGTTGAGCAAATGACCCTGTGGTATGATTGAGCATCTTTTGAGTAACTGATGGAAGCAAATGTAGTCACCTGCAAGCAAGCACTCCCCTGAGCTCCTGGACTTCATTTGAAGAGAATGAGGAGGGATCATATGAGCAAGGAGGGGGGGGGTGTCTTGGGCACCAAGATCTTGGTGGGGAATTTCACAGAGACAACTGACCTGAGGTAGTGGGAGCTCTAGACTGTAAGTTGGGAAACCTGCATGGGTCCAAACTAGGCCTGCTGAATGTGGGTGACAGTTATGTGGCTTAATTTGTTTGGCAGGCCCCTGGCAGTAAAATTAGGACTTATCCCAGGTGCATGAACTGCCTTTTTGGATTCATTCACTTTGGTGGGAAACCTTGCTCAGCCTTGATGCAAGGGGACGGGCTTGATACTGCCTCAACTTGGCATGCCAGACTTTGTTGACTCCCCAAGGGAAGTCTTACCCACTCTGAGTAGTGGATGGGAGATGCCACAGAAGGAGAAAAGGAGGGGGATCTGGGGCTGGTATTTAAAATGAAAAAGCAACTTTTTAAAAATAAAACACACACATACACACACACAAAAAAAAGAAAAAGAAATTTATCTTTACTCTGTATTATAGCGCCTTGAGAGAATCTAAGTAAGTCTGGACCAAATACCTCTTTTTCTCTTTCTGTCTCCTGCTCCTTTCTTTTGCCACTTCCTTTTCTTTTTTCTTTTCTCTCCTTCTACTCCCCTATTTGTTCCTATCCCTACTGTTCCTTCAACTGCCCAAAATATCTCTCAGATCTTAGTACATGCCTGGTAATCATTGCCACAATGAAGTCCATCCCAGGATATTCTTCTCGACATACAGCTAAAGTAGGGCTTTTCTATTATAACTGCATTTTGACCAAAAGGCTATGGAAGGAAATGTATGTGATGGTTTGAAAGAAAATGGCTCCCAGAGGGAGTAGCACTATTAATCGATCACAGTCAATTTCTCAGCTACTCTGCCTTCATGCTACCATGCTCCCTGCCATGATGATAATGGACTGAAGATCTGAAACTGTAAGCAAGTTACCCTAATTAAATGTTTTCCTATAAGAATTTCTGTGGTCATGGTGTCTCTTCACAGTAATAAAAACCCTAATACAGAAATTGGTACCAGGAGTGGGAAATTACAATGACAAGCCTGGTCAGGCATTTGTTTGAAGGAATATGGACCTTGGGAATGTGGACTGGAAGAACAGTTGAACACTTTAAATGCTGCTTAATGGACCATACTAGCTCGAGCATGAATGGCATTGGTGCTGAATGTGGTTTGAGGAAATGTGATGGTCTTGCTCAAGAAGTGGAGAATAATAATATTTGGCCTCAAGATCATTCTTGTAATATTTCGGTGAAGAATGTGGCTGCTGGTTTCCCTTGTCCGAATAGCCTGCCTGAGGCAAAACTGACGAGTTTTGGATGAATTAATCCTTGGCAGAGGAAATCTCAAAACAAACTAGTATAGACTCTGTTGAGTGGGTATCAGCAGTAACTCTAATGAATACATGTAATGAAAAGGAGCAAGCCGAGCATGATCAATTGCAAAATATAGAATTTAAGAAGAAAAGGAACACCAAAAAGTGAAATGGAACTAAGTCCTTTGTTTAAGGAGATAAACAGATTAAGAAACAAAATAAAGGGAGTGGTAACCTGAGGGTAAGATCCCACCCAGTTACATTTCGAACTTGTTTTTATTTTCCCCCTTTGTTTTCTGTACTGACCACAGTTTCTTCCCCTCCCCATTCATTTCTCCTCTCCATTCAGAAAGGGGCAGGCCTCCCATAGACTTGAATAAAGCGTGGCACAGCAGGTTGAGGTAAGATTGAACTCTTCCCTCTATAAAAAGGCTGGGGTGTGTAGGTAATCCAACAGAAGGAAAAGGTTTGCAAAAGCCAGCTAAATGCCAGACAGGCCCTGGTCTCACTGCTGGGAGCCTTATAAACAGACCAAGGTACACAATTTTCACACCCAAGTAGAAAGCCTAGATTGGTCTCATGCAGACACTCTTACTGTTGGTCCAGAGTCCATGTGCTCCTACAAACTCAGGATGTCTGGGTCCATGGGTTTCTCTGTCATGACCTTGACATGTCCCATCATAAAATTCAGTCCCTCCTCCCTTTCTTCAGGGGGACTCTAAGAACTTGACCCAGTTAGTGACTGTGCATCTTTGCATCAGTTTTCATCAGTTACTGGTTAAAAGTTCTGGAATGACAAGGTAGTCATCAATCTGATTACAGTAGATAATCAATTCAGGCATGCTCTCCACTACTACTAGGAGTATTAGCTGTGGTCATCTTTGTAGATTCCTGGGAATTTCCCTTTCACCAGGTTTCTTCCTAACCCCGAAATGCCCCCCCATCAAGATATTTCTTTTGTTACTCCCCTCTATCTGTCCCCTGTCCTCCCTCCCCCGCACACTATCTGCAAAAAACCTATTCCTTCAAGTTCCCATCCCAGTTTCCAACTTGTTAAAAGGAATGACAGAAAAGCTTAGAGCCCAGTGAGGTAGTGAATGTCTTTAAGTCTAGCACTAGAAAAGCAGAGAAGTACAGATCTCTGAGTTTGAGGCCAGACTGGTCTTCAGGGCAGCCAAATTGAGGCAGTAAAAGACAGAAAGTTAATGAAGACATAAATGAATGAGGGAGTCATATTCTAACCCTGGCAAGCAGCAGAACTTGGCAGCATCAGCCATGTGCTTCTGACTTTAATGTCTACGATAGAAAAAAAAACAGTCTATGGAATTTAGTTCTGCACCTAAGGAAAGCTGCTGAGGCCAGGAATGTGTCAGGAGTGTCCCTGAATGGAAACCTGGAAAGGTCATTTGGTGAACCTGTGAAGTTTAAGCCTGGGTTGCCATGAAGCCCCCAAGATCTATGAAATGCCAGAGTCATGGAACACCTGCCAAGAAACGCTGCTAGCATGATGTGTAACTAGCCCAAGAGAAAGAAGGGTGCTGCGGACCAGCCAGCACTTTGACATCGGACATGGAAATCTAGAGTCTGGAGTTTGCCCAGCTTGTTTTCATTCTTGCTTTGGCCCAGTATTGCCTCATTGGGCTCCCTCACACACATTCTGGGGTGATATTGTGTATCCTGTGCTATGATATGTTGGAGGTTCTAAGCTGCTTTTGGATTTTGATTCTACAGGGATTTACAGTTAAGAGATAGCCATGAGTCCTTTGACATTTGACCTTTGAAATAAGTTGGAGACTGTTACAGACTATGAGGACTTTCAAAGTTGGACTGAATGGATTTTTGCATTATGATATGGCAATAAGGCTTTGGGAGTCAGAGAGCGGAATGTGATGGTTTGGAAGAAAATGACCCCTGCCCCAAAGGGAGTGGTACTATTTGGAGGTATGAATGACATTGGTGAAGTAGGTATGGTCATGTTGGAGAAAGTGTGTCATGTGAGGGCGGGCTTTGAGGTCTTAAGGGTGCTTTTCCTTAAGCTTTGATCAGTGTCTCAGTTGATTTCCTATTCCCTGCAAGCTCTAGGACTCTTGGCTCCCTTGCCAGCCCCCAACATGATGGACTGACTTCTGAAAATACAAGCATGCCACCCCAATTAATATATTTTAGTTCTAACTCTATCAATATTTCCCACCTGTCCTCTTTTGTTTCCTTATATGCCCACTGGCAATATAAAGATGACAGGATTAGCTCAAAAGCCATCAATTAAAGACATTAGTCTTGATTACTAAAAACCTATATTCAGGAACAATGCCCAGCATCAATCCCTCATGCCACCAATGTTCCAAATTAGAAAAATCTCCTTTAACATTTTTTGCTTGTATCTCAAGACTTATCTTTCATGGCATTTAAGATACTCCATTAATATGAAAAGAGGAAGAAAATGACCAGAAGTATATATAACATGAGCTAGTCATGAATTATCTGGTGGATGATGACTGAAGAAAAGGAGTAGGCAACAAAGAATGGCTAGGGAAGATTTCGCTAATGACGAAGACCCAAGCACTTGAAGTATAAAAGCATCTCCACAGGCACAGAAAGAGAACAAACTCCAAGGAAAGGGAACCAAGAGTAGATAGGCCCCCATGTCCACATGGTGTGCTTGGGTTCTTCAGCATGAATGAAGAAAGCAGTCTTGGCTTCGTCTGAGAAGGAAATGAATTCAAAGCAATGAGAGAATGGGTCCCCAAATCTTCCAAAGAACACAGAAAAGACTGAATTATTAGTGGGAAGACTTTGTAACAAAGAAATGACGCAGTGAATTTTGCATCTTAGTACAGCCCCTGGAACTCCTGGCTGGGGATGAATGCAAACAGTGATATCCCTTGTAAAACCATGGCAGAAGCTGTGAAAATAAAAGGGAAATCTATACACTACTTTTGTATTTCAGTGTTTAGCTAGATAGAACTATTTTATTCATATTTACAAAACCATACATGTTATCCACAAACATGTTTGTACCTATCTCAGAAGCATTGAAGTTTGATGTCATTGTCACTGAATTCAGCCAGACTGAGCCATGCTTTATAACTTCCACTTTCCTAAAGCTAGACATTGTGCTTTTGCATAATTCATCAAACCGTGGAAATCTTCTCAGACTTCCCACTCTTAAATCCTGTCATATCTATTTTTAATTTTAACAATTAATACTTCTTAAAATTCCTTTTAAATTTTTTTCTCATGAAACCAAGGTAGTGTAACTGAATATTGACTCTATTTTACATCTAAAGGTATGGCTGCTTGGAAACTTAGCTTAACTTCTTTTTATCATTATAATTGAGTTCTGACCTCCAAAGAATATGCTCATAAAGGGAGTAAATAAGATCAACATGAAAAAGTTAAGTGTAACCAAGAGTATTTTGGAATCATTGAACTAAATAATCAGATCCCATGCCTCCAGGGTAGCTCAGAGAATGTTGGATACTTTTTTATTATGACTCTCCATGAGGTGAGATGATATTTGGTAAATTTATTAAAGTTAATGGACTATGAAAGTACACACCCCGCCTTTATCTTTTCTCTTTTGATTATTATTGAGCTCTACATTTTTCTCTGCTCCCCTCCCTGCCTCTCTCCTCCCCTCCAATGCTCCCCCAATGTCCCCATGCTCCCAATTTACTCAGGAGATCTTGTCTTTTTCTACTTCTCATGTACATCAGATCTATGTATGTCTCTCTTAGGGTATTCATTGTTGTCTGGGTTCTCTGGGATTGTGATTTGTGGATTGGTTTTCTTTGCTTTATGTTTACAAATCAGCTATGAGTGAGTACATGTGATAATTGTTTTCTGTGTCTGGGTTACCTCATTCAAAATGATGTTTTCTAGCTCCATCAATTTTCCTGCAAATTTCAAGATGTCGTTATTTTTTTT